>NNCF01128375.1:0-38585 GCA_002313205.1 Laupala kohalensis
GGTAAGAATGAGGAGAGAGGCGTTGGAAACTTAACAAATCCAAAACTGGTCAGAGCGTGGGACTTAGAAAAATAAATGGGCCCTATTTTGTTACCAGTAGTGTACAACGAAAGCTGGTTCACGCTAAAATATGCAGTTACCACACACTCGTGCTCATTTTCTCCAACATGGAACGTATTCTTCATCGGTTTTACAAAAATATATCTCTGACTTAAGTACGTTTTAAGTGTGGCTTTAGGGCAACTTCTTATTAAAAAAAGAAATAAACCATAACTGTCAAGACAATTTTGGATCCCCACTGTTAGAATTTCGTGTTGTATCTTTACAAATAAAATGTGTGAAAAATATTCTGCACATGAGCTGTGAATTCACAGCAAAAATATTAATTATTACAGTATCAAGGTACTCTGAATATGCTGCATGAAATTACAGTGAATTTACCACACCAAGAGTGGGACGGACTGGGACTCCCAAAAGGGCGCAGACCCTAAATCGTTAGGGGGCGCAAAAGTAGGAACACATATAAAACCCGGTGGGGTGGGTTGAAATATCAAAAACAGGAGTATGTGCTCTTACATCGCTAAATTATAGACAAATCCTCACAATTTTGAAGTTAGAACTCACTTTATGTAGGATTTTACATGGAACACTAATTGTATATCTTGGACTGCCCATTTAAATTTTCGGTTCCGTGACATATATTTTGAAAAGATACCCCTTTCACCAAATCATTGACACATTTGAGCTAATTATTATTAAACTATTATTAGTAAAGACAAAAATTTTCAAAGAACTATGTAGATATAAATCTAATATTTTGACAAAGAATCTCTGAAAAATTATATGACATACTTTTGAAGAGTTAATGTTTAATTAATTTTTAGCGTTTGTCAGTACAAAATATATCATAGATTTAAAACAATTATACGTGCGTTGATACATGAGGCAGTTTACCATTAATGGTGTAATCCTACGTCTTTTTTTGAAAAAAGGAGTGAAATGATCGCTTTGATATTGATTGCAACAGCACAGCCAGATGTCAGTAATCAAATTGATTTCATCGTGGTTGAGTAACGAAGTGTAGAACGCAGCTTCATTATTGTTTCAAGTTATATTATAGACAGTTCTTTAGTTCTAGTTCGGCTGAAAATCGGTCTGGAGACCCCGGGCCTCCAAACGTAAATATTTCCTTCCTGCCGATTATAAGTAACGTTCAATAGTAAAAAGAACGGGTATTTTTTATTGCGAAGTAGAATTCGAAAACATTACAAAATATTTAAACATAGAACTTATTTATTTCATGTCAGAGGGGCTTGAAACCTTTTGTTTAAAACATTATTCTCAAATTTATATCAAGTTCATTTATAATTATTGTTTTATTTAGGTGTACGCGTTTAAATTTGTTAGTACGCATTTATAAGGGAGACATGAATTTGTCTTTGTCTAAGAGGTGGCAATTACTTATGCAACGATCCAGTGTAAAATAAACAGAAAATGCAGACAGCTAAGAGAACAATATCGCTGTAACTAGTCGAATGGGAGAAACAACTAACCTGAAAATACCTTGCTCCTATTACAAACGATGTCGGGATTAAAAAGAAAACTTTCACTTTTCTCGAAGTTAAGCACAATGCACCGTATCACTCTTAACGCTACAGTCAACGAACTGAATGTAACTCCCTGAGCAATGAAGCCTTGTGCAAGATGTCAACACTAAAATTATTTATTATTTGAAGGATTGCGTTCTCAGCTTTTTTACTTCGCGTCTGAGAACAGTAACATGTTTCGTCTGTAGCAAAGGGAAAGAAGAGAGCAACCGGAACTGTGAATGACAAAAATATACCGGGTCGAGTGTTTCATCAGGATACGAACTAGGACGATCTTGAAATCTTCCGCTACAGCTTTTGTCTCACTCATCTCCAACACAAGGTGTGAACGCGACATCGTAATAACGCTTCAGGCGCTGTTCATGAACATTTTTGCTCACTGCCTCACCAACACCATATTGCCTACTCTTACGCTTATTAGAGATTCACAAACCTCTCTTTTCTGGAGACATGTATCCCTCAGAACTAGAATCTTATTACAGTTGTACTGTCAGACATTCGAGTAGACAAAGCACCCAAAAAGATTCTCTTCTCAGAATTTCTTCCTTTTCTGATCTTCACTCTTCTTGTCCATCCACTTTTCAGAGCCAGTTCTCGATTCCTTCGGCTTACGGCAGCCCTTGATAAATTGCCCCATTTCGTGACAACGCCAACAACGTCTTTGAGACACGTCAACCTTAGACTTGTCACTTTTCTTATCTGGACATTTCTTCTTCAAGAAGAAAGCAGCACGATCACTCGTCTCTTCATTAGTAAGATCTCTTCTTAGACTATCATTCTGGTGTTTACTAATCACAGTGTCCAATACCATGTCATTTTCCTCAGCACAGTGTCATGACTATGCGTTCAAACTCACATCTCAGTTCATGGAAAATCATACCAACTTGTCTTTAATTTCTTCACCTAGACGTTTTAGCTCTTGACCTAGAGAGGTTATGTGGGCAATAGAAAACTCCATATTTGAGAAATCGTGATACCTTGCTTGGCTCACAGTTCGCTCTAGGTGGATGTAACGCCTGTGTCCTTGGTAACGCTTGGTCTCAAACGTTTTCACTCCGAGCTTGGCCGCGGTGAAGTACGGATCGCTCCGTGTTTCTCGCATTTTCGGATATATTGACTACCGTCGGGTCTTTCGACTCATTTGTTCTCAGGAACACGTGGTCCCGCGGCGTGCGGTTTCTACTTTGTGGTGTGGTTTTGCACGACTAGTTGCAGTTTCTACTGCAACTCGTGGTCGAGGCAACCCATGTCGTGCGGGTTGCGTCTTTCGTGACGGTTCTATAGTGTTTATAGTGCAGTAGTTGCACTTTTAGGACGTTTTCACGAAACTTTTGAGCACTTTCTTTTTTATTTTTCATTTTAATTTCATTTTCCCGGAATTGTTAAAATTGATCTGGTTATTTTCGAAAGCTATCTCCGGGTCCGACCGGAGGAAGTTCCAACTCCCGAAACGTCGCCGACATCGGGTGCTGCCTCCGGCTCTTCAGCTGACACCGTCGCCCGGATGTGGCTCTCTTCATCTCGACGCAACCGGATGAAGCATCGTCCCGTGCCTAGGCGGTCTGCTGTCCCGATTTCTACCCTGATGGCGTCATCTATATCAACGATGCTGTTCGTTCCCGCGGTGCTACCTACTGGATCATCAGTCTGCGGAGATGCTGCCGTTTCTACTGAAGACGCTGCCAAGTCGTGAGACCAAAACGGGCACGCCAGTTTCTGGGCCGCCACGATCCTCTTTCCTCGATCTTCTAGGTACGTCCGGTGATGCGTCGCCTTTGCTTCTATCTAAGTGTGTTACGAGAATCATTCCCGCTGCCAGACCTCACGAAAATTCGTCGATGGAGTGTGAGGACGGGTATACTCCGGCGAAAAATACCTTTCACCCGAAACCGTCCCTAGAAAAGCGACTTGTATCGCTTACGAATCGGTTTGCGCCAATCACGCCTCCAATCACAGCTAGGGACACTAGTGAGGATAACGTCGTCCAATGAGATATAGTAGACTCCGTTACCACCGCCGCGTCGTCACCCGACAGTAGGATTAGGACTACCAGCAATGTAGGTCTAAATGTAGGAATGTCAGGGTCGTCAGGTAATGCAGGGAACGCTGCTTCCCTCCCCCATCCTTCTCCCTCCAAAACCACCACCACGCCTCCTACCTCCAAAGCTATTATTGGAAATGGAGGGTCTCGACATGTATGTCGAGAATGTCGTCGACATAGGGGAGCTGCTGCGAGTTCTGCAGTCAGCCTCGAAGTCAAGTCTGACTGACCGCAATACACGTCTGCACTTAATAATGTACGAGCTCGACTACGCTGACCATCAAGCGGTAGTCAGCAAGTTGCAGGTTCTAGAGAGTGAGGTTCCCAACATATCCTTCTTTTTTCATCGGGTCACAATGAGAACCTCGAGTCACTTCGCGGTAACATTGAGAGCCAGGGGATGAAGGCGTTTCACCTCAGTGAGCTCGAAAAGAAGAATAGCATAATGGGCGGGTCCACCTTGGGGTATGTGATGGAGGTAGCCCATGCAGTAGTACAGAACTTTAAAACAAATATTCGGTACCTGGGCAATGTTTGTGTCGTGGTGGAGTGAATGGATTGCCCATTGCGTCAGATGCCAGGCGTGGGGCCACACATGCAACCATTGCAAGCGGGACGGTTATGTCCACTCTGTGCAGGCCCGCAGAGCTTGGCCAATTATACACCGCGGCCTATAAAGCTAACCTGCAATAACTGCGCTAGTGACCACTGCGCCTCGAGGTCCGGATATCCGGTCTTTCTGGCGTTGAAGCAGCGCCCTGAAGAGCAGCTAACTCGCGCACGAGAGCAGCGTGAAGCTACCCAGGTAGCCCGCTGGGACAATGCCAACATATGCCCACGGTGGCTGCTGCGTCTTTCCCAAGGCCAATGTCGGCATCCTTCGCTGACATTGTCCAACGATCTCCACTTCTTGCGTCTCCCCCTTCTGCCTACTTCAACTCCACCAGCTTCTTCCTTGTTCTGTGGGATTTCCCCAGCGGATATGCAGATCATCTCTGATCTTCTCTCCATTTTCAAGTGACGTGATCTGCGTGCCATTCTTGACGCAATCATAAAAAATCTTCCAATTCTATCTTTTCCTGGCCCTTTATTCCCCAAGGCACTTACTGCAGTGCAAACTCTGTCTTCCCCATTCTAAATGGCTTCCCAATCTATTACGTCTTTTGCGTCGTGGAACTGCCGTGGCATCGCCATCTTGAAAATCACAAAAATCCGGCAATTCCTCTCTGATTTCTCTATCCATGTCCTCCTTTTGGAGTCACGGCTAACCCCGTCTTTATCTTTCTCTCTTCCGGGCTATCACATTTATCGCGATAATAGACTCTACGCCACCCCCAATCTTAACTCTCGCGGCGGTACAGCTATCGCCATTCGTAAAACTTTCCCTCACACTCGTCTTACAACTCCCTCTCTTCTATTGAAGCCACAGTCTTGGAATTTAGCGCTCGAAGGGGCCCAGTGATTCTGGTTTCTTACTGGAGGCCTCATAAGGCTCTCGACGGTGCGGATCTTGACTCTCCGAGTTCTAGGTGACTGCATCGTCATCGCTGGCGATCTCAACTGCAAGCACGCCGACTGGAGTTGCACCGTTTGTAACCCCAGCGGTAGGGCGCTGGCAACATACCTTGCTCAACACCCCAATCTCCACTTCCCCCACATCCTCTGGACTTTTCCTTCTAGTTGATAACGTTCCCCCGACATCCTTGACATTGTCCATCACTCCTCCACCATCCAGATCACCACTTCTCACCCCCGTTTTGAACTAACCACGAACCATCTCCCCATAGTTTTATCTTCCTATCTCGGTCCCTTCCTCCGCGTTTTTACATCTGCCTCAAACATCTAGACGGAGTGAAGTGGGCACACCTCACGTCTTAGCCGGAAGATAGATTCTCATCTCCCTCTCACTTCACCCAACGACATTGACCGGGTTATCTCCTACGCAACGAACCACATGCTGACGACCTTGCGACAACACAGCACCTTTACCCCTGTAACTGCCTCTCACCCTGACACTCCCACAGACAGTCGTGCTCTGGTGAGGAAACGTTGCCGTGCACAGCGGCGATTCTACCGCACGAAGGACCCTTCTGACAAGGTCCACGTCCTCCACACGAGACTGATATTACGAAACAGACTCCGAGACTTCTATGCCCAGATGTTTCCTCCGACGACGACGTGTGGAAGATCCAGAGGACCATCCGAAACCCCTCCACTGTCATCACTCCTCATTCCTGCACCCCTACTCCCACCTACGACCCGGTTAGGAAAGTTGAGATCTTCGATGATATCCTAGAAACATGTTTCTCTCCTCTTGTCATTACGTCTCATCCCTCTCCTTTGGCCTCTCTTCTACCCCAGTTGTCTCCTACCATCCCAGACGATGACTGGACCTTGGGTGTCTGGGAAGTGAATGCCGCACTGAAGCGAGTCAACACCAAGATGCCGCACTGAAGCGAGTCAACACCAAGATGTCGCACTGAAGCAAGTCAACACCAAGACGGTGGGTGGCTCCGACAAGATCCGTGGTGAGTACCATCGCCATCTTCCTCACAACGCTGACCTTCTTCACACTAATATCTTCAATTCTTGTCTTTCTATCGGTTACTTCCCTCTCCCATGAAAACATGCCACTATCATTCTTAACACTAAGCCAGAGAAAAATCTTCGGGACCCTAACAAATATCGGTTCATCAGCCTTCTTTCACTTCCTGGCAAACTCTTCGAGCACCTTGTCCTCGCCAAGCTTACTCCTCCCCTTGAATCCTCTCATGCTAGTCGTCCTACTCAATTCGGATTCCGGCGCAATAAGTCTGCAGCTCTGCAGACCTTGCGTCTAGCACACAAATTAGTCCCATCCTCTCTCGGAGAATTGCCATTCTTGCAATCTTTCGCTTTTGACACTATTCATCACGACCTACTCCTTCACAAAACCAATTCTTTACTTCTTCCCCTTTTCACTAGCTCCTGCGAAGTTACTTTTTCGGGCGAAACTTTCTACCCTTTGTTCGTTACAATCGTTCCCTCTCCACCATCCGACCCATTTGCGCAGGAGTTCCCCAGGGTAGTGTCTGGGTACCCATTCTTTTCTCACTTGTTCCTCACGATCTTCCTGACCCTCGGCTGACGACATCGTGTATGTGGCACATGTATTCAATCTTCCTCTCACTATCTCTAATCTCCAATCTGCTACTTCTCACCTAGAAACTTGGAGTTCCTCGAATGGGCTCACCTTGAACCCCTCCAACTGCCAGGCAATAATTTTCACTTGCCGCCATCTGACCTGCAAATCCTTCCAAAACCTGCCGTTGTTCAAGGTCAAGGACACCACTGTGGCCTGGCTCACAAGAGTCACGTACCTTGGGATCACGATGGACAAGAAACTTCGCAGGCAAGATCTTGCGAAATCCATTCCAAAATGAATACCACGCTTGCCCGCCTTTCTCCAATCTTCACGAATAGCAGTATTCGGCAAAAGGTGAAACTCCTTATCTATAAAGCCTGCATTCACAGTCTTGCGCTTTACACTTGCGAAACCTGGGCAACTGCTTCTAGACCTTACTATCATCGCCTTCACATCATCGAGAACCGGTTCCTGCTGATGGCTGTACGACCGCCTTCGCGCATTCCCAATTCTTATCTCCGTTCTCTATTTGAATTGGAACCCATCACAAAATTTATTTTCCATCATACCCGGAAACACCTCCGGAAGGCCTTCCACGACCCCTACCCTGACATCTTCAAAATGTATTCACGTCATCTGGCACGCAGAGTCAATCCTGACCCACGCTGAAAATGCCCCTCAGATATTCGCAAACTCTCCATTCACACTTTTTAACTGTAAAAACTCCTCTTCTCACAACATTCAGAGCTTCATTCTTTTCTCTTCATCTCCGACCTTCATTTCACTTCCTCTCTTCATTTTTACCCTCTACATCTTTTTCAATAATATAAGAGTGCCTAAGTCGCCTGTTTACGGCGGACATGGAGCTTGATTTTTGTTTCAGAAGGCCTTGTTGCCAAGAGAACCGTGAGACCATCCACGATGAGTTCCACCGTGATGGAGGCGTGTATCGATGTCTGCCCGAACACGAAGCTTAAACTTCTTCTTGAGCAATTCCCAAACCTCTTTAGCTGTCTTCCCGACTCAACGTATAACGTTTTGGGGGGTGATATAAGATATTTACGCATCCCTAAACCAGTGTTCACTCAAAAAAAGACCATAAATTTAATTGCCAATTCCAAATTTGTTTAATACTACATATTTATTATTTATTCTTGTATAGTGAGGTAGCCTACCTTAAAATTAAAATTAGACATACTGGACTGATTTATAATAGATATTAACATAGACCTATTTATATCAAATGGTTTAGCACAGTTAGACTCAGATGTGAGGTTGTGCACTCTAAAAAAGTACCCTTAAGTGGGATAGGTGGCGGTTTTAAATTTATAAATGACTGGTTATCACTAACAAACCGTTTATCAACTTGATGTAGATGTAGGCCATTAACCGTATGAAATCTTTTCTCTATATTGCTTATATCAATAAAACTACAATTTGAAAACAAATTACACACCTTTTGAATATCGGTGTTGGTTTTCTTTATCTCTTCATTTACACACCAGTCTGCCAAGTCGTAACGGTGAGAAATTGAGAACACGATGACGTTGGTGCCATAAAACGCCCTTAGTCTCCTCCGCAGGGCTGCCAGAACGTCTTTCGCTTCATTCTTGCTGACATCATTGGAACCAGCTTGTATCTCTAAAAAGTCTTCTTTGCCCAGATCTCCAATCCTCTCCGGTATAACGTCATGAAATTTAGCTCCTGGTTTCACAACCGAAGAGATGCTGAAATCTCATTACTCTTTGTATACGTTTCTCCTCTGGCTATCAGCATTGTAATAAACCTTGTTTTTGCGATTATGATAAGATAATGGGCCTGGACTGACTCTTGTTGGTAACAGATGGGATTACTTTTATATGATGATTTCTGGTTGGCCTAGTTGATTTGTGCTGTCGCATAGGTGTCGAAGTCCCATCAGTGGGTTTAGGCCTTTGTGTAGCAGCAATAGGACAAGGTAAGTATGGTACTTGCTTAGTTTGTTTCGGAGACAGTCTTTTGGTGATGACGATCCCTCTTCTTCTGATGTTAACCGAAGAAGTCGAATGAGTACTGCACCCCGATGCGGCATCATCCAAGTCTTGGAAGTCCTCTTCAAGGCAAGCAAAATTGTTCTGCGTAACTAGCGGAGGAATGTTTTTCATGCCCTATGTATTCACTGGAAAACTGTGGTTTAGCCGATTCGAGGTCTTGCAGCAAAGTGCCAAATTCCAAGCCTAGCTGTCGGATTCAGGTGTTTAAGATTTGACAGTTTAATTTGAAGCTCTCCTCTTCTTTTGTCAGACACATCTCCGAAAGATTGATATTTCGTCTTCTCTCTTCATACCAACTTTGCCGTTCTTGATAGACAGCTTAGCTTGCAATGCCAATACAGCCTCGTTTAGATTTTGAATCTCATCTTTTGACATGTTGTTTGATCTAATTAAAGAACTCTTATCACATACCCATTCATCATCGGATAACGAAGGTCAGTCATATTCCTTACATACTCAAGCTCAAGCAACTCCATACATACAATTTTCACAACAAGATTGACGGAATTGTCCTACTGCCGACGCCCCCGACTAAACAAGGCCTCATCGCTTCATGAATTCTCGTAGGTGACGTCACAGCATTGCGGCCTTGTTTCACTTGTTTGCAGTTCACCACGTGCGCCGATTTAAATCTTGTTTGATCTTGTTGTTCGCAGTGTCCTGTCTGCTTCTCGTGGAGATATTTTTATATTATTACATATTGATATTTATTCTTGTTCAAACTGATTCGCATTTAATTCTATTTAATCGACGTGTGCAACATTTGTTACGGTTAAATGTGCCTCGTAAGTATTGCGTTCCTAACTGTAAAGGCAATTATTCTAATGACCCCAAAGTTAGTACTTTCCAAAGAAAGAAGATCTAAGAAATAAGTGGGTCAATGTACTACACCGAGACTCATTTATTTCTTAAAATCCTTAAAGTTTTAAAGTTACCTTTTCGTATTGAAGGCAGTGAAGTGAAAATAGGTGGCGATACAAAACTACCAATAATTATAAAAATTACCAACCAGTTCATCTCAATATTGAAAGAAATCTATTGTGAATTTCTCGGGTGATAAGAGTATGAGTAGGAAAATAGATCTCGTTAAAAATTTGTTGAAGGGTATCGGTGAACAAATGCCAGAAAAAGTGTGTGCGAGTAGCTCTCCTCCTGTGATTTTCAAATGGCATACTGGTTTACGTGGCGTCGGTGCAGATGTCACATTCTGCTCATGAGAAATTTTCAATTTTCAGATTTTCCATGCCTGATTTTCGAGATTTTTGAAACTCAAATGGGCCAATTTTCTGTGCCACATTGTTACGTCCTCTTTGCCCGCAGCTAAGAATGACTTTGTACTGGCTTTTTCGAGAGTCAGTTTGACAATGTAGAGACCTTCGTCATTTGGAATGCCCCACCACAAGTGGTGATTTTATTGACGCTGACCAGGTTGGTAGACAGCTCTGGAATATAGAGTACGTCTGTCAGAATGCAGTTTTCATCAACGCTATCATTTTTAATTCACCTTTGGCCACTTCAATTTCAGAGGAAATTTCGATTTTATTCCTCAGAACTTTGGAGTTGTGTGTCATATGCGATACGTATCCGGAATCGATTATCCATATGAGAGCATGTTCCTGGATCGATCCTTCAGTGGTCATCAGGAATAATGTTTGGGAGAATTTTTTATTTTTTATCTTGCTTTGGCCTGAAAAAACAATTTTTCGATTGGTGATTCATTTTTTTGCAGTACCTGCAGGTCTTTCTGTCTGATGACTTCTCAGGACAGTATTTAGCGGTATGGTTTGCATCCTTCTTGCATATAAAGCAAATCAAGCCTTTTTTATTGCCAGCTTTGTACGCAACTTGGGGGGCAGACTGACTCTTATTCGGGTTATTGCTCTGTTCTTCAGCCAACAGACTTTTTTTTCAGGATCAGATTTTTTAGGTTACGATCAGCTTTAGCGGTTGACTCCCATGATGACACGAAGCAGTAATACGCGCCGGGGAGGGCAGAAATGATTCGATGCACCAATTCCTCGTCTGATATCATGTGATTTGCGTTTTTTAACTGTTTTGTAACTCCGCGATGTCTTTGGCGACGTTTTTAATTCGAAAGTTGATGTACGCAACACGTTTCCGTTCAGTTGTTCAATATCACCCTGGTAGATAACAAGAATCTGGTTGTACATCTCCTGTGCTGTTGTACACGACATGATGTACTAAACATTCTTACAGCTCATAGTAGATACGATCGCCTTCTGAGCACGAGCATCTTTCTGTTTTCTTGTTTCATTATCGAGCTTTATATCAACCTTCCAGACGACGTCGTAGATGTTCGCCGCTTTCAACGCAATATCCAGTTGAAAAAGCCATATCGTGAACATATGTCCAGTTTCTGTGTATTTGACCAGTTGTCTTTCGACATTTTTACCGAAGTATATTGACGCTTACCTCTATTTTGTTTCACATTATCTCGACCGACAAACACGGCATGCAACGACACAGGGAACCGGAGTATTGTTTTTACTTTTCACTTCGCACCAAGTAAATGGATCGCGTCTTTTTTACTTTACACTGATTAAGCTGTTCTGGGAACTCATAACCTGTTGTAATTTAAGGTTTTATTGTAGTATTAAACTTAATCGCTTTGAACGAACGAGTTTTTATTTTACACAACAGCAGAGTCCACGGATTACACACGCCATATTGATGAGATTGAGGTTACACAGTCTTTCTGGAGAGTGCGGTAGTGCGCCGTCATCATGAAAATAATTACCCGCCAACATTCTTAACTTTTTAATTTTAGTTCAAATGAAATATATAATAAGAGAACAATACTATTCCGAATCCTTTTACGGTATTATTAGTACGAAAGCATCTTTATTTTGTATTACATTTGAGCAATTAACCTCATCAAATAATGACTGGCCTGAGGAATAATTGAAGTTTGTAATGACATGACATGCATGAATTGTACCATAATATATGCAAGGAAACAAAACTTTTCAGATTACCTTCAATTATGAAAATGGGAGTAATAACATCACCAATGATGAAGTTTATGTTACCCTCAGTCACTGGAATATGAAAATAGACATTTATGTACATGCAAATGTATGGTTGTTGAATCGAGGCCAGAAATTACGTAGTATATATAAAATAATGGAATTACTTACATCAAATAAGATGAATATGTTGGCTTAGCACTCATCGAAGTAATAACTCAGTATTGGAAAAACAGCAAGTGCATTAGGAACCTGTGATTACAAATCCTATGCAGCAGTGTTAGCATTGGTAAGCTAGGACTAAATGTTCTTTCTTTTAGGGTGTTTTTTCCTCTAGATACTTTTTGACTTGCCAGCAATTTTTCAATATATTCCAGTACTCAAGACCCAACTTATGAAGTATTCTTTTCAAAAATATCCTCCACTCCTTTACCAAAAAAAAGATGTTGACATGTATTCTAATAGCTTGTGTTTCTATTAATATGGGCCACTCTTTAAACTGTCTCGAACCAGACTAATTAGATTATTGAAATACAATCTCAGCAATGGATACGTTTCAATCAACAATGATTTAATTTTTCTAGGATCTCAGTCATTCTTGTGTGTTTCCTCCATAAGCATTTTTTTTTTTTTGGCATTAAGATCTGAATGCTTTCATGTTGAGGAATTACAGGTTTATAAGCTACACAACCAAGTGGATCAACAGATTTGTTTCTCCAGGGAATAATTTCTTCCATTGATATAGCATTTTTGTGACTCGTTATTCTTGACTTATTGATACAATTGACAAAATTAATACTATAATGAATCTGATTTGCCAATGATATAGAGCCATTTGCTAATCAATTCCTTGTTGATTCTGTCAGCAAATTATTCCAGATATGTCCTCACTATAGCCTTGGCCACATAAAATGCAGTTTTTCTTCTTGTGTCTTTTAGCTTGTGAACTAAATAATCTACTATCTCTTGTACCATCTTTCTTCTATTGGTTGCTAGAGGAACTTTCCTTTCTTTCAGCAACCTTAACTAATACTCTTGGAAATCTATTCCACGGCAAACTTCCTTCAATAAAATGTTTTCTTGAATGTGGACCCTCTGTTTGAAAAACGGGTATCATTGAAATGATTATATAAAGGTCAGACTATACTGTTTATTGAAATGAAAATATCATATTGAAATAACAATAACTACTCTTTAACTGTTTCTAATTAATTCAGTTAACTCACACTATCTATTTGTTGAGAGTTTGACTCTTTAATAACTACTTCATCTCCACCATTGTAGACTGGAAATATTACTGATAAATTATTAGCACTTGTAACATCTGTGCATTGCATTTGGACAGTTCTGATGGCCAGAGTCACTCTCGTTGGGTTCTGTGGATTAATTTCTGCAAACATTAACAGAATTTCATCTGTATCCACTTTCACTTCATCATGCTTATAAACACCAGAAATTATTATAAATTTCTATTTTATTTTGAAAAGCATTAATTCACTTTATTTCTACTCAACTTCTTAAAGTTTATTTTATTTATTTATTTATTTAATGCCTGATCAGTTTACATGGGAATTTACTCTTGTAACATTTTTACCTCTATTAGTATTATACATGTTGATGGGTCTGGTTTACTTACACACTAAACTTAACTCTAAAGAAAATATAAAAACAATAATAAATTACTCTCATAGCAATAGTTACTACATAGGATTGTTTAACATAAATATAATCATTAAATGTTAACTTTATATTATGTTAAATAATCTATTTAAGATAATCTTTAAAAATTCATTTAATAATCTTTAAATATTTGATGTAATCCATCTTTTTAATTTTCCTTTTCTCAGTTTTATTCAATATTACTTTAAGTTCATTAGGCAAACTATTAAAGCAGTATACTGGTTTAATATAACTATTTCTGTTACTTACAGTTTTGCACATCTTAGGTAATATTATGCTTTTGTTTCTTGTTTTACAAGTGGAAATAACAAAATCATTCATGAGTTTATCCTAATGAAATTGTAAAGAATTAAATAAAAACAATTCTTCAAGGTTAAATAGATTTTTTTAAACGATCTTATTTTATTAATAATTTTTAATATTCTTCTTTGTTGTCTCTGGAGGAAAGATAAATTGTTTCCATACACACCACCTCAGCTATTGACATAATTTATTCAACTATAAAAAATTTCACAGTATATCATTCTTAATGTATCTCTATTTCTGAATCCTGAAAGTTTGCAAAAAACAAAAAACAGATATTTAGTTTTGTTTATTATATACAAAATATGTTTATTCCATTTAAGTCTGTAATCAATAATGACACAAAGGTATTTACAAGTTTCTACTTTTTTAATCTTATGTTATTGATAGTAATATTAATGTGGGAACACTATCACAATAGTTCCCAAAAGTCATGAACACAGTGTTGCTAACATTGAGAGATAATCTATTAAGAGCCAATCAATTAGAAATTATATAAAGGTATCCATTCATTCTATCCTCCATTCCAGACTAGCTTTTATCAATTGAGATTACTGCAGTATCATTGGCAAATGATATTACAAAATCTTCAGGCATACTGACTAAAAGATCTCGATGATGATGGTGGTGGTTTTGTGGTGATGGTGGCGGCGGCGATGGTGACGACGATAATGGTGAAGAATATATTTTTATTGCTCATAAAATCTTGGTAAAAGCATTGAGCATTGTCAGTTGGCACAGTTTAACAAAATGTTAAATATGCAGTACAATACATGTTAAAATTGAATTATAATACAAAATACAGTTTAACATATACAGAACACTTTAATAATTTGAAGTACAATACAACATACATTACATAGTTCAAACTACACTATATACAATATGTAAATTACTAATTTGAAATATTTCATACAATCTTTATTGGTATGTTATACATTACAAAATCACATCAATTCATTTAGACTATATGGACATCTTTCAATCAAGTACATCTTAAGTAGTTTGTTAAAGGACTTTTCATTTGCATTTTTGACATTTTGTGGAAGTTGCATTTTGTGGAAGGACATTTTGTGTTATATAATGCAGTTGCTCTAAGATATGGGTATCTATTAGTAGCAGATTTGCTAGTGTACACCCTGTGATAGTTTTGGTGGCCTCGAGTATTATAATTATGCAGTTCACTGTTCAGTATCTGAATATTATTTTTGTCATTCTTTAATAATATAAGAATTTTGTATGCATAAAGAGCCATAACAGTTAGAATTTCATGCTTTACATAATATTGTTTGCAGGATTCTCTTTGTTTTAGATTAAAAACGCATCTTATACTTTTCTTTTGTACAATCGTTACTCTTTTCCTGTGCATCTCTCTCTCATTTCTCCTCGTCTGTTCGTGCTGCGATGTATCAAAATGACCTGTTGCAGGTGTGTGCAATATTCNAAGGTATTTTGAGCAATGTCTTAACAGAAAAGTGTTTGAGTTGAGCTTCTTACAGAGGATGTCATCATGTTTATCATATGACAAATTTTGATCAATATAAATTCCTAGAAACTTGTAATTTTCAATTTGTTTCACAATTTTATTATTTATAATTATATCAATATTATAGTCAATATTACTGGTATTATTTAGGTGGAAAATTACTAGAACAGGTTTACTAATATTAAGTTCCAATTCACTAAGATACAAATAATGAAATACTTATTCAAAGATTCTTTTATATTATCTGTAAGTGTAATTTTGTCTTTCCCTGTGTTTACAATAGTTGTATCATCGGCATAGGAAATCAAGGAGTTATCTCAATAGTTGGGTAGATCATTGATATAAAGTAAGAATAGTACAGGTCCAAGTACAGACCCTTGTGATACTCCTGACTTGATTTCATTAAAATTAGATCTGACCTTGCTCATTGCACCAGCAGATTTCCAGAAGATCTCTGTACATTGTTTCCTTCCTGTAAGATATGATCTAAAAAGGTCATTTACACTGCCTCTTATGCCATACCAGTCTAATTTAGATAAAAGAAGTTCATGCGAGACTGTATCAAATGCTTTTGATTGACCTAGAAAGATTGCTGTGGTTTTTTGTTAGCTTGAATATTTGTAAACACTACGTGTACAAATTCCACAACAACTGAAATAGCGGATCAACCTCTCCAAAAACCATGTTGTGAGTTATGCAAAACTTTATTGAAGTCAAGGAAACTTTGTAACCTTTCAAGCAGTATTTTTTCAAAGACTTTACTGAAAGTGGATGTTAGCGTAATGGGTCTATAGTTTTCAATATTAAAATAACTTTTTTTCATCAATAAGGGTCTGACGAGACTTAGTTTTAAAATATCTGGAAAGGTACACTCATTCAAAGACAAATTTATCTGATATTCTAAGATGTTAAGTAATGCATGTTGACAGTTTTTAAAGCAATTGAAGGTACATCATCCAATCCAGCTGATTTTGTAGTTTTTAATCCTCTTATTATTTTCTTAATTTCTGCTGTATTTGTATCTTCTAAATACATGGAGTTAAGAACATTTGAAGTTTGATTATTAACTCTATCATTATGTTTGATTGATTCTTTTGCACAGTTCAAAAAATAATCATTGAAAATTTTGCTTATGTTCAGAGGGTCATTAATGGTTTGTCCTCCTTGTAATTGAATATTCTTATGATTGTTTATCTGTGCCCTATTTTTGTTTATCATATTTCACATACTTTTGGTTTTATTAGGTGCATTAGAGATTTTTTCTTGTAAATGTTGGGCTTTGTGATCCCTCAAAGCTTTTCTATAAAGATATTTATATTTGTTGTATAATTCTTTGAAATTATTTAAGTCAGTATTTTTGTATGGCAGTTACATATCATTCATCTTGTTTTTAAGTTGTGAGACTTCAAAGGGTAATTTCAGTTTATGAATTTTAGTTATATTGACAAGTCATTTAGTTATGGGGCATGCAGCATTAAAATGTGTATTGAACATTTTCATGAATGTCTCCCACTTCCCATTTGAGTCACTTTCTTGATGTACTGCACACCAGTTCTCATTCAGAAGACTTTCTGTTAGTCTCTCAAGATTACTATTACAGATATCTCTAAATATATAGTATTTTGTTGTATCATGGGTGGGATGACAATCAATAATATCAATAATTTGGGCCATGTGGTCTGATAAAATAGTCTCTGTATTAAGGGTGGAATAGTTGGGTTTGCAAATATTACTTATGATATGGTCAATGACTGAGCTTAACTATTTCTTAGTTCTAGTGGGTTCTAAATTTACATCATTCATGTTAAAACATTTCAAGGTATCATTTATTCATTTTTTTTTAGTCTATTCAATCACTCGTCTAGTTTAAATAGAAAGTCATCAATATCAGAACTTGGAGATCTGTATATGCCAACAATTATGATTCTACCAGTTACTGAACATACTGAAGTTCCTGCTACTTCAAATAACATTTCACTACTCATTTCCTCTACCCAGTTGATTTTATCAGCAGAAATGCTGGAATTGGCATGTACAGCTACCCCACAGCTTTTGTGCACTTTTCTAGAGTAGAATGTTAAGAGTTTCTGACTACAGATATCAAAAGATTTTATTTCACAACTTTGAAGAATGTTCTGTAATGATACTGATATATGAATTTACATCATTTAATATGTGCTGGAGTTGATCATTTTTTGAGTTAAGGTACTGTACATTTTGGTGAAAAATTCTAAGTGTGCTATTTCAAGGTTTGTCAATATCACAGGGTGTAACTAGTTCACTTGTTGGTGGCTGCCTTCATCTTCATATTTTCCATCTTGCGAAACAGCATAGATTTTTTTCTTGATTGTTTCTATGGCATAGTAACACTACAATAGTGATACAAAATAATAGTGACACTACAAGACACTTATCTTGGTTGTTCAAATGCTGACCGTGCTTTCTGTGTAATGAACAATTCAGAGCACTTCATCAACAATTTATGCATCAGAATATTGCCCACATAATAATTTAAGTTTTCTATTAGTATTTCTTATATTATATGAGTAAAAGGTATTTAAAAGGTATTATGAAAAGTATTTCTTACATTATATCTATCATTAATATATAAAAGGAACAATAATGGTCCCAGGACAGTCCCTTGTGGAACTCCAATATTAATTTCCATTTACTCACTCACACTATCATTAACCATAACTCTTAAATATATATCACTCAAGTAGCTTCTTATAAGTTCCAAAGCGCAACCTCTGATATCATTGTTATATAACTTATCCAAAAGTATTTGATGGTTAATTATGTCAAATGCCTTTGCCTAGTCAAGAAAAGTAACAGCAATAGGTCTGGATTTATCCGAATTTGCATAAATGAAGTGAGTAAAAAATTGAGTGCATCAGTTGAACCCAAGTTCTTTATGAAGCCAAATTGCTTTTTGGATAGTATCTTGGTTTTCTTTTTACAAATTCAAGAATTCTATTAAACAGGGTTTTTTTTTCAAATATCTTGGCCAAATTGGAAATTAGTGAAATTGGTCTATAGTTTGATTGAACATGTCTGTCAACAAATTTAAAGATAGGTTTTTTAAAGAGCTTTTTTAAGAGCATCAGCTTTTTGAAGAGTTATAAGACAAGTAGATTTGAAAATGCATAAATTAATTATATGAACAAGAGACTCAATAATGAAGTCAGTTAGTGAATTTAAAACTCTTACATGAATATTATTAACTCCACCAAGTTTCTGTTTAATGTTATTAATTATATTTCCAATTTCAGTTCTGTTAGTTGGTGAAATAAAAATCGAAGTAGAATTCATAGGAGGAAGTGTAAGATTTTGATTGAGTGGTTGCATGATTTTATCTAATTCAGAACCTACATTACAACAAAAAAGTATTCACAGAGTGGGCTATTTCTACTGGTTCAGTGATTTTGTTTTCATTACTGTCAAAAATAAAATGAATGTTATTTTGTTTATTTGTATTTTTACCTAATTCATTATTTATTATCTTCTACAGATTTCTAGAGTTATTACCTTTTTTTTTTAACTTGCTCTTGTTTATGTAATAGTTTGGCTACATGAATAACTTTATCTAGAATTTGCATATACAATTTGTACTCCTTTTTAGTCTATTTCATTATTTGGATCGCATTTCCATTCATTATTCAGAATTTCTCTTCTGTTACATGATACAAGAATGGCCCTTATCCAATTTTTTCTTGGAAATTACTTTTTGTGTTTATTACTATATTTAACTTAAATGTAGCCTGCTCAATATTTTGTTGAATTAATTTGATAAAGAAATCACTGCAGTAGCTTTGTTGACATCATACAAAGGCAATGAACAGTTCCAGTTGGCATTACTTGCTACTTTGCTTAGGGTACTATAATTAATTTCTTTATAAGAAGAATTATTGTCTTTTATTCTGATTTTATCAGTGATGAGAAATAAAGGATAGTGGACATTAAATAATTGATAATTTGAAAGCTGAAGTTTTAATATCATTGGTTTTCACAAAAACATTGTCTATGCATGTTCCCTCACTACATTTTTTATCAGATGGTCTGGTAATTGATTGAAAATCTTTTTTTAAGAATTTATTTAGATATTCATTAATACAATCAAGAATATCCAAATTAAAATCTCTTACATTAATATAGTTTTTTATTTTCTTATATTTGTTTTAAAAAAATTTAAGGCAATTTACAAATTCAGATTTGGGTGTATCATGTGACCTATATAAAGCTGAGATTTCTATCTGTTTATTTTTTCAATTTAAATTGTAGAATGTAATATTTTTTGTTTAACAAAAAATTTGTGTTTTCAGAAAAATTTATTTTAAATATAAATTACCACACCATCAACTTGATTTATACTACTATTATTGTAATACATTTTGTATCCATCAAATGAAAAATATTGATAATATTGCAACTCCCAAGTCTCTGAGAAACATTTATCCAGGGTTTGTTATCTGTACTATCAATGAATACTTGAAGTTGAGGGAAGTTCACATTAAGACTTCTAACATAGAAAGTAGAATAGATTCTTTATATGAAAAGTTAGCTTTATTGAGAGACTGAATATCACCAAAAACAGTTTCCTGTTTAATTTATTTGTTTTGTATACATTTGTTTAACTCAATATTTGAATCCATTACACTACAGTTTTAAAGTTGGATGCCTTGGGTGAAGTCGATGGTACATTTGGCTTGTTGCCTTCCAGTCCAGTGAAATGTTGTGTTTTATTTAGAATTAGAGTTTCTTTTTGTAGTGATATCAATATTTTTACTTGGTTGTTGAAGATTAATATTTCTAGATTCCTCACTCCTCAATTTAGGCAAGAAACCAAGCTTCTTGGGTATAATAGGTAACAGATGATAATCAATACTATTTAATTTATTTTTAATCTATTGTTTTAAGTATTTGCAGTTTTCAGTGACAATCACTGAATAATACATTTGAAAGTTGCATCCAAGTTTGTTACTTCTAAAAATACAATTAGTATACTGGAATGTATTCAAGTTGGTATAATCACTTTTTATGTGATCAGCATATCTGAGACAAACAATTTTATAGGTGCATTTCTTACCATTATGCCCAACTTGTCCACACTTATAACATGAAGTTATGTTGAGATTATCCATAGCTTTGAATGATTGAAAACCACTATAAATCCTATAATTATTTCCTCTTATATTTATAAAGATCTCTAGACACTTCAAGAATAACATAAAGTAACAAATAAAATGACCCTAATTTTTAAAAACAGACATATATTCACTCTAAAACACACATAACATGCAATGTTTCAATCCTTTTTGTGGATCATCCTCAGGCAAATTGACAACCAAAGTGTAATGGGCTCATGTCAGTTGTGATACACAAGAAAATCAGTATCAGCTAGATACTACAACAATGGTCAACAGTACATCACTATTTAAATGCATTACTTATTTTCCAAAAAAACATGGGTATTAAAGTTACAATAAATAAAATGAAGCAATTATATGCAATAAAGTAAATAAAATAAAATAAATCTTAACAGACACATTAAATTTTGTTTTTTTGTTAAGTTAGGAAGAAAAATTACATACATCAGAATCAAATAACTGCCAATTAATTTAAAATGATAAAGTCACATTAGACAAACAAACTGACAATAACAACTTGATTATCAATATCAGGTACTTTTTACTAAATTTCTCAAGCTAAGAATAGAAAATGAAATTGTATTCTTTATATAATTTTTAGAGTCCATCTGTGAATTAAGAGCATATTTGGTATTTACTCTGAAAAATTACATGAAGAATACAATTTTATTTTCAATTCTTGGATTGAGGAATCTCAAGAACCTTAGGAAAATCAGCTGTGGCATGGAAAACCTGAAAATTGAAAACTTCTAATCAACAGAATGTGACGTCTGCACCGACGCCAAGTAAACCAGGGTGCCATTTGAAAAACACAGGAGGAGAGCTACTCACCCACTTGAAATTTTACATTTCGATGTGTGTGGTCCCCTTGACGAGACATGGGACGACCATGAATATTTTGTGGCAGTAATGGACGATTTCACCCATTATTCAGTTATCTTCCTCCTAAAAGAAAAATCAGATGTAGCTAAATATCTGATGAATGCCGTTGCGCAATTTGAAGCAAAATGTGGTCTCAAAGTACACAAAATCAGGTGTGACAATGCAGGAGAGAATACTTAAGAAGAAATTTAAAATTGGGCTCTTGAAAAAGGAATAGAATTTTATTATTCTCCACCGTACGTACCGCAGCTCAATGGAAAATCTAAACGTCTTAACCGAACACTGATGTAGAAAACTCGAGCATTGCTATTTGACTCCAACTTTCCTGATGATATGTGGGAAGCTCTCTACGTAGCTACATGCCTTACGAATCGGAGCCCAACTTCTGCTCTTGAAAATAAAACACCATACGAAATGTGGCATGGTGAACCACCTAACTTGAAACATATCAAATTATTCGGATGTGAACTTTTTGTCCACGCTAAAGGCATCTAAGAAAATTGGACAAGAGAAGCAGGAAACTGATTTTCATCGGTTACACGAATAACGCTTATAGACTGTGGGATAAGGAAAAAAGAAAAATAGTGGTTTCCAGAAATGTGCAGTTCACCAATAAAATGTCAGAAAATCGATTTTTCCGCAATTTTCCCATGGATCCTGATGATGGCACGGTATCATTAGTCTTGGAAGATGAACAGTCGGTCGTTCTGAAAGAACAACGTAATGAAGAATCATCCGATGAGGCTGAATCAGAAGATCCTAACAACTTGACGCACGATCTGGAACTGTGCGACGCATTCTCTACTGCTGGGGTTGGATAGAAGTCTTTGCTATCATACGTAGAGGAGACAGGGATCAACAATGAGCAAGAAAGGAACTCCAGTATTACGGATAAGGACAGATCGGGGGCTCAGTGGTCTGACGGAACAAATTATAGAGAAGGATAATAATAGTAGTGGTTCAAGCTACTACAGTAGTGATAAAGAAAACGGCGCAACTCACAATGGAGAACGAGACGAAGCCAAACAAAAATATGACAAGTGATGGCTTTAACTCATTGCGAGCATTTGAAATGTGCGAAGAAGAAAACGATAAATGCACTTCGCTCCGGAATCGAAGATTTGTGGAATGAATTACAAATGGTAAAGGAGAAATTAACGGAAAAGAGGAAATAATAGCATAAATAAATAGGGAAAAGGAAGAAGCGGAGGTAACCTATCAAGTGGAAATGGTTCAAGGCGTTGACGCAGGGATGCGCCAATTAGAGATTAAATTGACACATCTTCTAAACGCACAGACAGAGGATCTCAAACACATGCTACAAAGTCATGTGGCGTTGGAACCTCGGGCGGAATCCTACAGCACTATTTTACAGAGAGAGCAAAAGAGAGAAAGTAATAATGGTTGGTAAAAAGAGAGCGGATGACACCGTTGATTTAGATAAGGCTGTGAAGGACAGGCTAAAAGCAATGCGGGGTGTAATAGTTCAGAATGTGAGGAAGACTAGAGTAGGAAATGTTCTACTACAGGTAGCATAAGATAACAGTTATAATCGAATATGTGACACATTAGAATCATCAAGCAATTTGCAAGAAATGCCATTCAAAACAATGAAATCCAAAATAATTGTTAACAACATCGATAATATAGAGGAGAACGAATTCATGTCATCACTGCGCGACCAGATGTCAGTACAACCGGACGAGGAGATTCGAGTCATATGTAAAATAGGACGACTGCATAGGAAAACTCGGCATTGGATTCTCGAGGTGAATTCACCATTTTACAAACGGGTAATGGTGGAAAAAAGAATAAGGATTTCTTATGTCTTATACACGGAGGGAAGGAATTATCCATCCTGGCTACTAAGTAGCTGTCCCAGCTACTATTCGTAGCCCATTTTCGATGAGCCACTAAAGTATCTGAAACAGCTATTTTTCGTAACTGCTGTCTGGTAGCTATGATAACCACTGAAATTGCTGTACCAGCTACGATCTGTTGCCGTGACGCATTTACAATTTGTCTGCGAGAGATGAAGTATCGTCTAATATACCCTCGAGCTTCGTTACGTTGACGCGAGATATACTACTTTTCCCATTTTGTATAAATATCGTAGGTTTTTTAGCTTCTCAAATATTTTTCCACGACCTCGTAGATGACGTAGGGTGGAAGAAGAGAGTTAGAAACTTTAAAACTGTGAAATATTCATAGTAAGTTTATTCGCATTTAAGAGAGCTTCATAGTGTACAGCTTAAGTCATTAAGGGAAAGGAATCTGAGCGCTTTCTTTATAGTAGCAATAGTAATTAAAACACCAATGATTTTTATTTCTTTATCATTATATGAATTGTTTTTATTGTGGGAGTACAATCTCCCTCGCTTTGAGAGTCAAACAATAGATCATAAATAATAATATTAATAAGATCAACGAACAATAAATAAGATACACAATGAACATCTAGATAATCTCCCTTCACTAATTATCATACATGAAGAGCAGCAAATCTCCCTCCCAAGAACTGCTTATTTTCAGAAAAGTGCTGGGCTAATTCATTTGATTTCTTGTTGAAATATGGACTTCACCTTTTCACTAAGAGAATCGACGAATTTTTGTTGCCAGTTAACTTGAGACAACACCCTAAGTCTTCAGTATGAAGGATAGTTAGGAGGCTGGCCTTGAATATTATTTGTATGTTATATGATGATACAAATGACGCGATGAAGCAACGTCTGCTACACTGTTAGAATTTTCTGTTGTATTTTCACAAAAAAAGTGTGGGAAAATATTATCCTGCCCACGATTTGTAATTTTACAGCAAAAAAGACTAATTATTACAGCATCAAGGTTAAGTGAATTTACAGCATCACAATATTATTATTATTTAATTGAACCTCAGTTTTCACTCGTTAAATAATACATAACGCGGCATTATGCATGGCTTATAGTACTGTCTAAAAATCTCCGAACTATAGAGCATGTACCTAGCACCTTATATTTCTGCATCTCTTTGTAGGTACTGGGATGCAGTCCCAACAGCATTAACCCTTCATGGAGATTCTTGGAGATGACTCCATTAGCAGAGATAATACGCGGAATAACGGTGACCTTTTCTTGATTCCACCTCTCTTGTATCTCTGCGGCCTGTCCTAAATATTTGGTTACCTTCTCATGTTTCTTGGACATGTTGTTGCTTAAAGGGATTGAAATGTCTATTATAAAGGTTTCTTTACTCCTTTTCTTTATTACTATTATGTCTGGCTTATTGAAAGGCAAGGTCCGATCCGTTATTACTTCTCTACACTTGATTTCTTCATTCTCAATTACTGCTTTAGGTTTGTACATGTGCACTGGATTCACTTCATTGAGTGTATTGTGAGCAACCGCGAGTTTTTGATGTACAGTAGCAGCCACAATATTGTCTCTCCAAGTAGTCTTTCGGGGCTAACGCTGAGCAACCGGCTATTATGTGGTCAATAGTTTCATTGGCGGAGTAACACTTTCTGCACTTCCAATGGAATTTCCTCGCCTATGATGTATTTCCTGTAGTTTAATGTCGAAATTACTTGATCCTGAATTGCTAGAATCATTCCCTCTGTCTCAGTAAAGACTGCCATTTGCGAGCCAAGAATTTGAAGCTTCTCTATCTACTTCTGGCTTATTTTGCTGGTACAAATGTTTTCCGTGGATGACTTTACTACTCCAACTCTCTAATAATTGGGTCTCATTTCGCTCTACAACGCTCGGGAACTCATCTCGTGATGCGAAGTTAAGTGGTGTATAATTTCGATCTGCTTTCACTACTGTTCTGTGCAGATAACTTTCATTTACCTTGGTAAAGAAACAGTTGTTGTACATCAAGAATTCCCCTTACACCCTTTTTTCTTGGTAGGTAAAATCTCTCTTTAGCAGATTGTGGATGCCATGAATTTTGTTTGGGAATGCAACTCTGGTTGATCGAGCTATATCTTGCAGATCTGCATCGCTCCACTAGATTACTCCGAATGAATAGGTAATCGCTGGCATTGCATAAATGTTTAAAGCTCTGAACAAGTTGATACCATTTAAACCTGTCCTTAGCAATTTATTTATTCGTGTCTTAAAGATCTTCATAAGGCAGTTCTTTATTTTTGTGTTAAAGTTCTCTAACTTGGGAAAATCCGAGGTATTTATACTCTTCAGCTATTTCAATTGACTGAATTACTCCAGCATCATGTGTAGGACCCACCTTTACTTCGTGTAACTTTACCTTTTCTTAAAGTGACCATTCTGCATTTTTCCAATCCAAATTTAATTTTCAAATCTCCTGAGAAGTTTTCTAAAACCTTCAAGAGATACCTCATACCATTTTCCGTTGAACTATACAGTTTCACGTAGTCCATGTAGAGAAGGTGACTTAGGACGAAATTAGAGTCCCTTGCAGTGATGTTGAATCCATGTCCAGATGCTCGGAGTAATTGTGATAATGGATTCACGACTATGCGGAACCATAGGGCACTCAGACTATCTCCTTGGAAGATTTTTCTTTCTATTTTGACTTCTTCCTCTATTGGTTTGCCTCCTATCTGAAGTCTAGTTTTCTAGGATTTCATCACTCCTTCCAAAAACTTCAATGTAACCTCATCTATCCCGTATATCTTCAGCACCAGCAGTAGCCAGCTGTGCGGTACCGAATCGAGGCTTTTTTGTAGTCTATATAGCGCACATACATGTTTCGCTGCCTCTTCCACGCCTGTCCAACCGCAACTGAGTCGATCTACAGATGTTCCTTACACCCATGAGCACCTCGCCTACATCCTTTCTGCTCTTCTGCCATGATGTTATTCTCACAGAAATGCTTTTCAATCCTAGTGGCGACTACACTTGTCATAATTTTTTAGAGTTGGTAAGCACGTGATTAGCCGTTAATTAGATGGTTCATCAAGGTTGCCTCTCTTCGGCAGCAGGTGAGTACTTCCATTTGTAACAAAGGAAGGAGTCCTCTCAGGATTCATAATTTAGAATGTGAACAGACGTGCTATATGTTGATGGATGCGTGTAAATTTCTTCAGCCAGGTGTTTTGAATTCCATCTGGGTCTAGTGCCTTCCAACTGTGAGTTCGCATTATTGCTTGGTCTCCTCAGCTGATACTTCGTAAAACTCCATAGCTTGAACTTGATTGTATCTTTCGGATTCTTTCTGACCCATAGTGCATCAACATTGTGACACCCATCATTCTTCCAAATATTGCTCCAGTACTGGAGAACTTGTTTTTTCTCTCTCCTCTTGCTTGATCTCTTTCATCCTGAATCTAATGAAACGACGTTGATTTTCATTGATCATTCTATTTTATTCTCTTCTCCTGTTGGTTTTACGATGGCGCTGTAGTCGCTTCGAATATGCGGACAATTCTTGTTTCAGCAGATCAAAGACTGTCACTGGCGTCTTAGGATTTTCCCTATTTGAATTTAATTCTCTTATATTTTTTCATGTTTCTGGACCCATTACCTTTTACTTATTGACTCATCTTATTCACATCAGCTCTCAGTATACGTTGTCTCTTTTCCATTCTTACAAGCCAAAGAGGATTAAAATTTTGTCTAGGTTCTGTTCTTATTTCTTTCAGATTTATTTGTTGCTTGTTCAGAGATAAAACACTGGCAGATCCGCAGTATGCTAAATAATGTAATTCTAGCATTCCTACATTTTCATTTAACCTCTCTGCCAATTCCTTATTTGCTACTTCAAGGAGGAGAGAATTGTTCCTGTTTTCTTTCAATTTTGGCAGTCTGCGTCTCTTTTCTGGGTCGGTATTCCCAAATAACACAAGATGTCTTTCAAATTCTTCATGAAATTCTTGTTACGTTTCACACCTTGCTGGTTGATCTACTTGCGTGGGTACTGGAACACTTTGACTTTCTTCCTCAGCAACCACAGATAAAATTGCTGTTTCTGTTCGTCCTTCGTTTCCTGGCATGGCTTGTGACAAACCTACTTCTCATTTAAGTTGTTCAAGTACGCTTGACGGAACCAAATGATTACTAATTATAGCTCTTTTCCGATCTGCCAGATGCTGTTCACTTAAAAGCCAAGTATGGGATAGAGATTCAGGAACATGCGATGAAGTTCTGTCCTACATCCAGTGAGGTTGGTTTCTAAATTTGTACAGACGTAGAAACAGTGCATTAAATTTTAATTTAGTTCTGCTGTCCACTTCATATGTCTTCTTGGTAACCCAGTCAAAGTGGTGCCCTGGCACTGTTCACCTGGCAAAGCAATGTTGACTGGGAGAGGAGTGATTATCCTCTGGATCGGTCTTGTGGAGGTGTTACCTGTGACTCGCCGATGTCTTGTGGACCTCGATGAAGGTGCGCCACTCGCTCCGCTATCCTCCAAATAGGACTGGGATGGCCCATTGCCGGGTACAGTCCCACTACCAGGCAATGATTGTTCCGAGGCTTGTCGTCTTGTTTTCACTGCCCCATACATCACAGTAGACGGGTTGCAAATCCAGACTACTGGTGGATCGCAGTAAGTTCTTCATATCGTATACGGAGCATCTGTACATGTTTCGCAACACAGATACTCTTTGTATAAGAAAAGCACGACACTATTTCCGGGGACACTCGGTGTTAACAGCCAACCAGGTTGAACCAGAACCACTTGCGATAATAATAATAATAATATTAATAATAATTATTATTATTATTACAGTATACATGTGGGGAAAAATTATCCTAACACTAGTGCTATAATTTTACTACACAACCATTACAACTATACCAAAGGCAGGAATCTGCTTTTTCATATTATCAAGATAAACAAGTTCTAAAAGTTGTTTGATTGGGAAAATTCATGTCATGATTGAAATATTTGTCAGTTTATTTTTACAGTCAAGTTCAATATACTGACAGGAACTTTCAAGTCATAACTTGGTATTTCTCAAAGCAACAATAATTCAAACTCTCATATCTCAATAATATGAAAAACAGTCCTGACCTAGGCATAGCTGTAATGGTTGTATAATAAAATTAAAGTACTAGTGTTGAATCAACTCATAACTTTGGTGTGGTAGTAATCAGAAATGTAAAGGTTATGAAATTTGGTATAATAAATAATTAAAGAATACAAAAACAGTTGTATTTGGCAAAATGTTACATAGATAATCATATTTACTTATTTGCATAAAAAGTATTCATTTTTATTTCCAGCATAAAAGAAGTTTTTCCAGCATAACTGAAACAAACAGAATAAAAATTATTTATTATTTTTACGTTAACATACTTGACAGGAGAAGGATTAAAATTAAATATTCACTTCTAATAATATACTAATACAGTAATCAAGTAAATATGGTATTTGTCGTATATAAATTCCACTCATTTAAGAACTTTCAGAACAAAACAAAGTAGTTGCAAACTAGTTAGTGAGTAGAAGCAATGTATTCATTTATTTAACGTCTTTTGGTGAGATTCAGACCGTGATGCCTGCTCTTCCACCTAACTGTTGGACTAAGGAGACGGAGTTCGGAAGAAGACATGTTGGGTTGCCGGAGAACTTGTGGAACTGCACTAACATTAGTCTCCAGTAAGTGAGGGACACCCCCAGATAAAAACTTCACCTTGTTTGGCCAAGCACAGTTTGAAACCATGCTTTACCACTCAGCAGGATCATGGAAGCAAAGATGTTAACAAAGAATCCAAGAAACTACCAGTTTAAATAAAAAAATAAGTAAATAATGAAAGAAAGCTTAACATTGAACATTGAACATGCAGAAATATGGGAGTACTTTATGGCTTGCATCACAAATTCATTGGCACGATACGTATATGATGGTAGCATAAATATATAAAATTAATTTCATATTATGACTTGCATCACAAAATCAGTAGCATGATACCTACATGATTTATTTATTTATTTAGCATGTGGCTGCATACATAATAAAACTAAATACATCAACTTGCATGAAATATACAAAACGCACGTAAAAATACAGTGGGCCAATGATTGCAAATCACAAATTGCATATTACAATTTATGTCTAAATCTTTTAGCCATCCCACAGCTTCCGTCGTAGCACTAACAAAGTCATTCATATTGCCCGCAAATCTTCTGAGAGGACAATCAGAGATGATGTGGGTCATAGTCTGTTTCACCTCACAACAGTCACACAGCGGAGTCTCATGCATGCCCCACCTATGGAGTCGCCGCACCTACCGCTGATGATGACCTATATGATGATTACATAAATATATAAAAATTAACTTCAAATTAATATACTATAAATTGTTATACTTACAAGTCGTTAGTTTAGTTTTAAATTATTGATTCAATGTGTAGTGAAACTACAACTAGTAGAACTAAAATGATAGATTAATAAGTGTCGAATAAGTTTCTACTGTATGACACTATTATCCATCGGAGCATCATAATACAAGGTTTTTACAGAGATTCACTGGTAAAATATTGAACTTATATCAAACTAGTTTCTTCAACAATACTACTACTTCAGCATTTGCTCTCTTATCCTTTGGAAGAGATACTTCTAGGAAAACAAACAAAACAAATGATTGCAGTCAATTGCTAACTCTGTTGGTTATTAATGAAATATTAGAAACACAAAAGTAGTGGAACATCGTTCCTCAATAAAGAATACCATTAAAAATGTGATATGACTTCCTCAGAAAACTTTGTCGATAAATACTACAGCATAGCTTCTTTAATTTATTGCTGTTTTACAAACTTGTCTTCCTTTAACAATCTAATTCACAGCATTGAAACTCAACAGTAAGTTATATTCATGCTATAATGGTGTTCCTCCATCTAACCTAAATGCACTAATTGCTTTTTGCTCTAAGAGTTTCGGCCTCTAGAGTTTTTTCATTACAATTCTCTTATGATCACAATTAATGTAGAGTTGTTATAGTTAAAAGATACGCCACAAAATAGGATAATTTTCACAAAAATATACTTTAAAACTAGTCTTGGGTTGAGAGGTTTTGACGACAATTGATTCTTAATACATTCTTCAACAAAACATTACTAACAATCAAAACGTGCAGAAACTAGAGATTTTCGCAACACACAGTACACCACAAAATCACACATATTCGTACATACACAGCGTACGACGAAAATACAAAGACACAACGTTCGGTGAATGATTATTAGGTTAACCAATTTTAGAAACATATTTTCATAGCGGTATTTCGTGAAGCATGGAAGTATTACAATACCACGTCACTAAGTCACATACATAATTTTGTTCTGTAGTTGTCAGAAAAATACGTGATACAGAATAAGAGACAACAATGCAGTCCAATGAGTTCTGTAGGGTAAATTATGATATACAGTAAAATCACATTTTTCATATTCTTCCTAAAACGGTACTATTCTCTTTAAAACACTTAGGCAGGTTTTGGAATCCACACCAGACAATTGGGTTTGTCTTCAGAGATCGTGTACGTAGCCGTACGACCTCCTCCAACGCTAAAGAGACGCAGGCTATGAGTTCATAGCTGTGGCAGGTACACATCTCTCACGTACCAGAAGTACCTGAGACAGCTACCTTGAGCACCTGCTTCAGTACCGTCATCAACTATAGCGACTGTTGCTTTTGTCTCCTCCAGCTAATCACCGGCAGATACTGCTTTGTATCTGTCACAGACACGACAATTCTGTCCGTGTAAGATTTCCTAAAATTCAACCTAATCAAAATTTTATAACAAAAATTGTAAATAAAATTATGGTAAAGTTGTAATGTAAACAAAATTTTTTATCAAAATATTTTGAAACTATGCTACTAATTTTTAGTTCAATATTATTAAAATTTATGACAAAATATCTAAAGAAATTAAAATAAAGTCTTAACACAAGTCAAATCTTCGTCAAAATGTTCAAATTTATACTACAAATATTTGTAAAAATTAATAAATGAAAATATAATTAAAAATAATAAATTTAACACTAATATAAAAGTAATGGTAAACTTAATGACAAAATAATAATAATATTAATAAACCAAAATAATATGAAATTGAAAACAATACTAAAATTTTAAAGAGTGAAGAAAAGTTCTTAGTTTTTAGTTTGCCCCGTTTAAATTGCCTAACTCATGCTTACTTGAAACCCGAGTTTTTCATTCCCAACCTTTACGATGATGGTCCCATCCGTCGTCCACACGTTGGTACAGCCGAAGCGGTCAACGGTTGCGCGCAGCAACACCGGTCTCATCCGCGTGAGATCCTCCCTGATGGTGCAGCCGGATCCACGGAGTCCACGTTTCGCTTTAAATACTTCTTGCCGTTTCTTAAAACTGAAAAAGTTTACAATTATAGGACGCTTCTTACCAGCAACTTTAGGACCTACTTGATGGCTCCTATCGGTATCAGATAAAGATAAATTGACACATATCTTTTTAGCAACGTCTATGGCGATGCAGTTAGTGTCTTCTCCGTCGACTTCTGCTTTGCCGAAAATACGGATGGAATTCCGACGCTGGTACTGCTCCAGGTCGTCGCACTTGAGGTCCAACTGCGTCAGAAGGTCTTCGATCAGCTTCCCTTGTTCGTCGAGCCTCACCTCGTAGTTCTTCACTAACGCAGCAATCTTCACATCCATCGCCTCCGAAACCGCATCCATAAATTATTGAACTGTTTCGACCTGTACCGTAAAGGGTTACCTTTCCTCATGATTATCCAACGTGTGAGCGGAAAGAAGACGCATCGAAATTAAGAACCGTCTCAATCTGCAAACTAATGTCACAAACCTTAGAAATTTTCGCAGCCATGTTAAAAAGAAAACGAGAGGGAAAAATAAAGTAGTAACAACAACAAAATGAATATCAAAACATGAGGTAGAACTATTAACAGTAGATTAGGATATTAATTAATTAAATGTGCGAGTTAGATAAAGAATAACAAACAAATTCCAATCTGGTGGTTAGAAGTAAAATTCTTCTCAGTGCTCACTTAAGCACCACAAACACGTACGTTTGTACCCGCGGCTTTTTACGGAGCACACGGAAAATACCTCCTCACCCAACGAAGAGCATTACTCGTCCCGATTAGTTACTGATAACTCAGAGCGTTATAGTGAATCTTGGTTAAAGTGATAGTGAAGATACATAGTGATGCAGACTTATCAGAAGAAGAATTTGATACGTCTGTCGAAAAACTTAAAATTTAATGAAACATTGTGTCCTTGTAATATGATTTGAAAACTGAAGAAAGAACTTGTCGGTGAGTATTTCAAATATTTTATTACAAATGTACATATAGAAAAGTCACGAAAAGTACTTTCGGTACCACTAAAAATTCAACCGTTTTTCAGTATTTCATGCGTGTTTGTATGGATTGCCATGAATTTTCTTGTACAAAATGCGTCTTTCTTGTATACCTGAAACATTTTGATTAAAATAAATGAACAATTAACAAAATACGATTCGTTTTGCTTACATCATGTCTTTTGTATTGCTATTAAATGCCACTGGTACTTTAAATGAATGAACTATGAAAACAAAATGTGTTTCTTTATATTAATACCAAAAACAGAGAAACAAATTTATAATTAAGATCTAAAAAAATATGTGAAAGATCTTTATTATAAAGCGATATATATTTGTATTTTGTAATATTAACGAGATTCAGTATCGGAGAATACTGAGGTGATATCACGGCACGCAATGCGAAACTTATGGCATTAGTCGGTGACCTATCACTACAGAAACTGTTTCGACCTGTACCGTAAAGGGTTACCTTTCCTCATGATTATCCAACGTGTGAGCGGAAAGAAGACGCCAAAAATTGGCAAAATTGCCGAATTTTTTTCAGTGTCTTCCAATGTGCCATCGTCGCTAATATTTTGGCATGACATACTGACAATCAATGTGTTTCAGAATTTTAAAAAATCAGAACCACTTTCGACCTGCGCTTGTTGAAAGTTCCCTTGTGACTCAGCGTTCTAGTCGAGTGTCTCATCGCAGTACGGGGCAAAGTGTCCAACCGGAAGAGCGATGGGTTTGCCCTCTGGTGGCTACTAAATTCGTAATGCACAGTCAGTTGGATTATAGAGCGACCATTAGTATGTTCATGGTTAATTTTTTACTATTTCAAATCTTATCTTTACTACCATGATAATGAGGAAAATACCAAAAATAAATGGGACGAGGAATCATTGCAAATAGATGGATAGTGGAGTTCATAACCTGTAGAAATTGCATATCGGACCATTGGAAGGCAAATCGTTCGACGGATGGAATGTGAATGTGCCTACTTTGTTGAGATTGGTGACATAAGTCTTTTCTAATAAAAGAACTATATTTCTAACACAAGAAATGCAGTTATAATACTCTACTATATCTCACAAACATTTGTTATTTTGTATCTTTAAAAGTAAAAAGATTTTCTAATTTCTTTTAGCCAGACAGATGATTGACTGCTAACTTCTCTGAGTTTCTTAATTTCTACCTGCACCCCAGCAAAGACCCTGAATACACATTATTAAAATTAATGCTACTTCTAATACTTGAAAGATGAACGAGATTCATTAACAGAACACAAAATGTAGTGGTACAAATAATTCAATTCGTGTAGTCCTTTCATAGTTTCAAATTACCTCTTGAGTAAAGAAAGCATTTTAATACTATCTTAAAAGTTCTAAGCATGTATAACTCCAATGTTCCAAAACATTGTTTATAATGTTTTCAGTTTTCATGATAGGTCACAAAATATTTTCAAAATAGGTGAAAGTTGAAAGTTTTATTGACATGGTATGATCTAAAAACTTATTTCAACAAATGCAGATTTGCATAGATTCAATAAATTTTAAACTAAAAGTGATTCTTCCCTAAATAAGGTATTGGATTTAAAACCAAATATAACTACATCAATACCAATAAAAGAGGCTACTATCAATTTTAGGTTTCATAATATTATTCATGGAATCTAAGACAGAACTGCACAAGTATAGAGAAAATGGAAACGAATGTTATTCGAGATGAGATATGTAAACAAATATTTAAAACATTTTCTTGTTTACTAATTCAAATATTTATCTGGCAATAGTAGTTAAGGGGGAAAATAATAGTGGAAACAACAATAATAATATCAACAATAACAATAGTTGTAGTTTCATTTAGCCACATAGATCAATACAACACCTCATTTTTCATCAGAAGATCTTCATATATACCAATGATGAGCAGTAAGTTGAAGCTGAAGTCTTTGGTACATGGAGCGACGAAGTTCTACTTCCTCTTGTGCTGCAATAGCTAATTCATTTCATCTCCAAGAAGATTCAAGAGCACTTGTGAGACTTGTTGTCTGAGCCAATAAAGTTCCATTGATTTTTCCACTTATATCTACAGACTTGTGTATCAACTCCTCCAAGGGAACTTTACTTCAGCACCTATATAATTCTGTTCCACTTCAACTGTTGGATCCATATTTAGTTATAATTATAATTCAATGAAAGCTCAAAAAGAAATCAACAATATTACATTGTATGCTGGTCAATATTAAAAAGTTGTGGCACACTGGACAACATTTTACACAGATAATTGGCAAATCTATACCAAGTAATTAATGTAATCTTCAAATAATTGTTTTCTCAAAGTTACATACCAGTTACATTAAGTCCTATACACTGCAAAAGGAAGCATATTGCTTACGCTGAATTTTGAGAAGGTACTCCAAGCATTTGACGGTGCACATAATCTGCAGTGAATCTTCTAATAGGTTTATTGAGATGATCATCATCATATATTGGTGCATCCATTCTTGCCATTTGAGTGCACAGGGCAAAGAAATCTTGCATTGTCTGGAGTCTTTTAAGAAGAAAAATTGATTCCAGAACTGCATGACTCTGATCCCTGGAAACAGGAGCCTATAACAAGACAGACAGACAGACTTGAATTAATACATATTGAAGAAAGATACAAATTGTAAACAATTACATGATGATCAATGGACTTCAGAGGCTATCAGCCATGTTATCAATATTTACCGTCATCTTTCATTCAGGGTGTTTTCCAAATCAATATTTCATTAGGCAGGGCAATAAAATAGTTTTTCCCACTCTGAAATTATACAACAGAGTTATTTTGCCAAACGATGTAACACATGAGCATGGAGAACATTCAAAATGAGAGTCAATACATATATTGCTAAAATTAAAATCCAAAACATTATGCATAATTGGCACTGAAACCATAACAGTAGCCTCAAGAAAAAGTAATTAATTTGAAAACTAATTTTATGACAAAACGCAAATCAAAATAATTTACTTTAAGGACACAAACACAGGAATGTACATAAAGCTTGATTAATCAAATACTGCATGAAGTAGAATGATTTAAGTTTAATTTAAATGAAAAGACCAATTTAATATCCTAACCTTTCTCTTTGTATATCCGTCCATGAGTGTTGCTACCACTACCGTTGCCTCCATCCTCACACTTTAAATATCAAGAGCTACATATAAAACTTATGTATTTTTGGAATCGCAGTAATATTTGTAGTTATATGGCATAAAAGTTTTTCTTTCGAACCTTGTTTCTACAATAATGTTGTATCTGACCAAATGAAATAATCATAATTCAGCGTAAGCAATATGCTTCCTTTTGCAGTGTATAGGACTTAATGTAACTGGTATGTAACTTTGAGAAAACAATTATTTGAAGATTACATTAATTACTTGGTATAGATTTGCCAATTATCTGTGTAAAATGTTGTCCAGTGTGCCACAACTTTTTAATATTGACCAGCATACAATGTAATATTGTTGATTTCTTTTTGAGCTTTCATTGAATTATAATTATAACTAAATATGGATCCAACAGTTGAAGTGGAACAGAATTATATAGGTGCTGAAGTAAAGTTCCCTTGGAGGAGTTGATACACAAGTCTGTAGATATAAGTGGAAAAATCAATGGAACTTTATTGGCTCAGACAACAAGTCTCACAAGTGCTCTTGAATCTTCTTGGAGGATAAATAATAGGATGAAATAATTTAGAATGAAATAAATCTCTAAAATACGATAGTGCTTAGACAAGTCAAACCAATTTCAAGATTTATTTGCAACAAAATTGATAAGACACAGATGATGACAAAGTCAAACACATAGACAGAAATAAATTAAATCACAATAAATACAAATAAACACAAGTTTAAAAACCCCACACTTAAAAACTAAGAGAAGTTATTTTCAAATTTGTTTGCAACAATGGTGAGAAGACAAAGTCAAACATATAGAGAGAAATAAATTAAATCACAATAAATACAAGTTAAAAAAAAACCCACACTTAAAAACTAAGAAAAGTTATTTTCAACTATATGTCAGCTCCATCAGGTAAGTAGATCTTTGCTCGAGGAGAACAAAACTTGAAAAGCTTCAAGCCCCAAAATGAAACTTGAGTAACAGTTAGGTTCACAAGTTTAAGAGTCTGACAACATGGGTTTTTCCAAGACAGTTTTAAGACACTCTCTCTCCACCAAAATGGCAAAGAATTATTTAAGTCAAATGCTACTTCCATAAACCAAGACAGAAAAACCAATTTCACGACCCATTTAATATCATTGGCTCTTGTACCAGCAGAAGTAGAAGCAGAAGTTGATGCACCCCATATACTTTGTTGAAAGCACATTTTCATAATTCCAACGTCAGTAACTTTGAGAGAACCAGATATGTCAAGTTCCTGCAGAGAGGGACAAGAGGTCCCCAGACTACAGAGAATTTCATCATCGCATATGAACCTTAAAGACACTTGTCGTAATTGTGACAGAGAACGCATGGCAGACGCTAGACGGACTGATATTACTGAATTCCCCGTAAACCAAGTTATGTCTTCTAACAGCAATACACGAAGACCAGAAGCTTGGCCTGAGACCAACAGTTTAAGAAACTTGGCTCGGTCGCAGCGTCGCACATGAAGCACTGCTAGACGTCGTACGTCTGGATGCAATAGAACTTCCAGCACTCTGAACTGTACAGAATCGTAGAGGTGCCCCGATTTTAGCAGTTCTTCGATGAGGCGCTGCCTAAGTATCCAGTTTAATGACAAAGCGAATTTGGATCGGACACGCTCGGCTTCATTCCCGCTCTCAAAATGTGAAGACGAGCACAGCGATTCTAAAACCCTGAGAGTCGACCTGATAGAAAGTTTCTCCAGCGTTTCTAAGGTACCAGTGAACGCCATACTGATGAAGCCTGATCGAATCGTCAGCGGTTAACTTTCCCAAGCAAAATGGCGTCAGACTAATGTCAGGGCCAGGAAACTAGATAGCCGCTAAATGTATGAGGTTTGAAGCTTCAAGTAGTTAGCATAGAATATTTACCAGACTGCGCTACCAGTCACCCAGTTTGTCCAGCGCTCAATAGATGGCTGCAAGATCGTGTTCACCCTCCTCCTATTGGCTGCTAGAGTTCCTTGTTCGTTACATTACATTTTGCGTGTGGTGTTCAGGCTGTACGGTGCCGTAGTCCAAATCCGCACATTTAGTTGATTTTATATAGTGTAATGCCACGAATTTTTGTGTGCTGCGTACCGGGGTGCTTTAATACAAGCGGCACCCCGGAAATAACTATCCACGTCTTCCCTACCCCACCAGAAAGGTAAGTAATTCTTGTTGTCTTAGCGCCACTACCCACATGGACAGACGTACTTAGCTCAGTCGCTTTGCTGCGATTATTGTTGTTTGTTTATTTATTTATAAATATATATGTTACATTCTCTTGTAGACGACGACAATGGTTAAAATCCCTGGGCCTCACGGGTTTGCGGATCACACAAACTACGAGAGTCTGCTCCGCACATTTTACTCCGGACGACTTCCATGGTATGTTAAATGAAAACGAATGTTACATGAAGTATTAAAATTTATTATCTGTAATATCTAAGTAATGTATTCATGAATGAATTCTGTATATTAAATGATGAACATAAATATAATATAATAATATTCTATTGAACCACATATATCATAACAATGATGTATGGCGTACTAACAACAATGACAATAATATTTGCATATAAGAATAACAACAATATAATAATTTTGATACATTTCATAATATTCATTTAACTTAGACTACGTAGAAATTAATATAAAATACAATTATTTTATACTATTACGGAATATTAATATTTATTTAGGCTATGGTTATTAGATATCCATTGTAGGAATTCTATTATTTTACTTTTATATTATTAATTTATGTCAAGGTCTATATTTATGCTAAAACAATCATTTTTCGCATCATGCTCCTTCTGCACCTTTCTTCTAATGATTATCTGCAATATATTGTATGTCATACA
>NNCF01128375.1:56658-70533 GCA_002313205.1 Laupala kohalensis
GGTTTAGAGGCAGTATAGTAACCGAAAAAAATCTCGAGTTTTTGACAGAACTATTAGTTTCTAGTGACCCTGATACAGAAAGTCTTTTTTAATACGATGTCGGTCTGTCGGTCTGTCTGTCCAACTGTGTGCGCCGATTCTGGCTAAACGGATTAGTCAATTTCATTCATATTTCGTATTTAGCGTAGAGTATGTTTGTTGTTGATGCGCGTGCTCTGAAACGGTCTTATTTTCGATCTTCATATGAAGTTCCCTTGTATTCAAGTATAATTAGGATAATATTATCAAAACTACATTTTCAACTCAATTTTATTTTCAGCTTAGCAAAGAAGTAGAAAAATTATATCTTTCTGCCGAATCATTACTTCATTTATTTTCCACATGGATCTTCTTTATTCTCTATATGAAGAGACTTCATAACTACTTAGTAGTGCAGGTGTATCTAGGAGAGGGAGTTATCAACTGTAGTAAAATATCGGAAGGAGGCTGGCTCACCTCCTCACTCATTTCTTCGTTCCGAAATATCGTGACCCAGATATGCTTCCTGACACATCACCTTTCGCTCACACTAACACCCTTACCCTTCGAGATCGGAATGATTCACCTACTGGATCATTTTTATGGCAAACTATTTTTTTACTGTACAAGTAAAATACAAAAAATTAGTTTAACTTTGGATTCTATACAAAATTTCACGAAAAATGGTACCAAACGATCATTTTCATGCAACCCTTTTCCCTTTCTTTAATACGGAGAAGATTAAACTGCTGTTAACTCCGGTCCAAATGGCCATTGAGTGGTCATCTGTTAACGCCAAACGGCCATTCATTTTAAGTGGTCATAAATGGACGGACCTTTGATTATTTCATTTCATATTGCCACCAACGGCCGTTTGGCAATAGCAGATGGCCACACTAATGGTCATTTTTACTAGAATTGTCAACATCGATATAGAATGCATGGAAATGGTTGGTTTCCTCTTCATAAAGTTAGTTTTGCGCACTATATACAAGGGTCAGAAAAGTATTTTAGATAGCACGTGCATTGGTTTTGAACTCTGAATCTAATACGGAGTTAGGGTAAATATAAGGGATAAAGTTGTGAAATATTTCTACATTTTTGGAAAATTATTTGGAAGTGAGTCAAAGAGAAAGGGGGGATAATATTTTTTTTGGGGGGGTCTCGCACATTTGAGGGGGTCTGCGTCATAGTGTTTAGGGGATAGGCACCCCGTTTTATGATCATCCATATGGCTCTCCGATGACCAGCTGTCTTTCTTCAGTCCATTTGGTTCCTGGTCTCTTTGGAAGCACATTCTCTGGCTCTACTACCCAGATAAGTTTTCTATTTAAAAATTGAATGATATGTTTTCGTAATTTTAAGAAATAATTATGAAAAAAGTGTTCTCCAACCTACAAATAGTAATTAATTTCTATAGTATTTCATTTCATAGGAAGAATTTTTGTAAATTCGACACCGGACCTGACTAAATCCTAAATAAACCAAGTACATCTACAATGACGGTGGAGATTGATCAGTCGAAATTCTTGACCACGTCTGTCAAGGGGCGTATATCAAAAAGTAAAAACTCAAGGTATCATATACTTATGGTGGAGATTAAATCATTGGATACTACATATCCCTATAATCTTCGGGGGTATATTGCACTCTTACTTCGTACGATTGTTTCCTAACACTTTTTTTGTGAAAATTGTTAGTTTAAGCAATAAAAGTGAGTTTGTAACAGAAAGACAGCAATTTCCCCAAAAATGCGATTTTTCCCAAACGCGTTTCAGAGGAGTGGGACAAATCGTCTCAATTAAAATGGTAGACCGAAAACGTCCCACAAAAATTTGAATGAAAGTAAATAAATCGATGATGAAGAATAAGCCAAGCCACAAAAAGTTAATTGTAGACCGGAACGCCATCCCGACGGTGGTGGTCTAGTGTTAGAGTTTTCGCTTCCACGATCGCATTGAGCGGTAGAGCGTGGGTTCAAACCCTGCTTGGCCGAACTAGGCGAGGTTTTCATCTGGGGTTTCCCTCACCTACTCCAGACAAATGTCAGTTCGGTACCAAGTTCCCCGGCAACCCAACATCTCGCCTTCCCAATTCCCTCTCCTATGTCCGACGGTTAGGTGGAAGAGCGAGCATCATACCCTGAACCTCATTTTGCCAATAGACATTAAATAAATAATAACAAGTAAATAAATAAATCCCTCGAGGTAGCTGAGTCTATAATACAACAGCACATACCATGGGAACACTATTGTTTCCAATAACTTCATGTTTTAGAGGGCAAATTAATTTTTTTGGATACCTGTATTACCTTCATAAATTGTACCAAAGTTTCAGTTAAAATGAAAAACAGGATTAGTTCAAATAGTTCAAACTTTTATTCAAAGTAACACAAGTAACCGGTTCATTGCAGTCTCTGAGGTTAACTGTACCTGCGTACAGTTGTATATAGCTATATACTCAATCATGCAATACAGTGAAATATCTGTCATTCATTAGCTTTCTTTCCAGGGTAATAGGTTATATGCAACAAAACTAATTGTGGCAAAAGCCCCACCAGTGGTCCAGGTGGTAGTGTTGACTTCCAACTTACTACAAAAATTTTTATTATTCAGAGGTAAATATATATCACTTTTCAGTTCACTTTCACCTCCAGAAGTATAAGCTGTCAACAACACAAGATATTAGGTAATTGTATTTTTAAATGTGTTAAGAGGAACTATTGTATGTAAATATTCACATGAATCATTTAGTTAACAATTAGAAACACAAAAAACTGCTCTAGTTCCATAGTTCTTTGGTTACAACACAAATATCCACTGAGTTTACATTTTAACTATCCTTCCTTTATATGTCCTCTGGAACAAAGTGAAATTTCATTTTGAGAGATGTTGGAAGTAACACATACTTCAATCAGGATAGATAATAAATTTTTGTACCCATATTTACATAAAGTAAGTTGATATTTTATGGGATTTGGTAGATTTTTGCATTTAGGTCATATATAACGTACTCAATGTTTACTTGCCAATGTTTTGATATAATTCATATTATCATCATGTTAGGTTGAATATGTGAGTAGAATATGGAGCGAGGATTACAAGGTATGTAACAAAAATTTATGTATAGTAGGGTACATGAGAATTGGTATACAATAGTTATTAATTAATTATAATGTTATATATAGTACAGATGTATAATAATAGTTGTAAATTGTATATGTAGTTTAAAAAATATCTTATTTTTGTATATTATGATAGCCCTGATGATGATATGAATTATATTGAAATGTCGGCAAGTAAATATTGAGTACTTTATATATGACCTAAACGCAAAAATCTACCAAATCCCATTTTAATTTGGAGGTTGAGAACAAGACGGAAGATACTGATATTTTATGTTCTACTTTTATGCAATCACTTCTTCACTGTTTCATAAAGAATTCAAATCTATGACAAATAAATCATTAATGCAATGTTTTTCTCAGAATGGTAATTAAATCATAACTTTGGGTTTGCGAAATCCAATGAATTCTTACTCTCAGAACATTATCCGATTTCAATAATACAATTAAGGTACTATTCATCTTCTAAGAAATTATGAATAAATGATGACTAAACCCTCTCATTTCATTCTGAAGTATAATTTCTAGAGTGAATATTTGTGCAGTAATTTCGTAGTTCACAAGATATAATACCATTGATTTATTTTACAGGGGGTAAGTTAAATGAAGAAACCCACTCTATGTGCGCAGAAGCACTGTTCAATTGTTTATATGCATGAAAAGCCACGCACCCTTGCAACAGTCATAGTTCATACAGTAAGAGCGTGGAGAGGGGGAAGGAAACTGCCCCCTCCACCACCGACAAGCAGCATGAATTTACACCCCTCAACTCACTTCCTATACTTTCTTCATACTTCTTTTTTTTTCAGAATAATGTACAGGAAACCAACTGTAGTTCAATGCCCTTAATTTTTCATTAATAATTCTCAAAAAAATGTTTTGTTATCATTGTTCATCAATTGAGTAGCTAATTGTACGACATGATTGAATAACTTAATTTAAAAATACAAATTATAGGGACTGCTCATAAATTAAGTAATGCACTGGGGACAGGGGGTTTTACAGCAAGGGAGGAGGGTGTTTGCCTCTATTATAGAGTATATTTTGATGGGTGTGTTCAGTTTTAAAGATTGTCACTGTAATTCATTTACTCAACTGCTCTGAGAGAGCACTGGACAAAACAATGAAATTGATATATCAAACTAAGTACCAACTTTTTTCCAAAAGGAAACTTTTATAAATGGTGGAGAAGTTTGGGCTAACTACATGTATATAATTATTGGGGGGGTATCATTACAGGTGCATTATGGGAGGGAGCAGGTGTAAAAAAATGATAATACTTGCTTTATGTGGACAGACCCATTTCTCTACAATACAAATATTGATTTCTGGTCCAAAAAGTTATTAAAGCCATTACTCACAATATTTTCTATCAGTTCTGTAAATTTTATCAGACATGTATGAAACTATAAACTTTCACAGGTGTTGGGGCAAAGAGGTGACCAGTCTCATATTATCATAATCCTTAAAATATATTACTATGTTTGATCATGCAAGATTGCTTTAATAATCATGAAAAAAAATCCTTATATTCAAATATCTCCATTTTTGTAAAGGATCCCTTTAACCACTGGCATGAAACTGTACATGTTTCAACAGAAATCCCCCATACATATATTAAGACAACAACCTATACAAAATCAAGCATATTGACTAATACCCCAGCACTGACCATAATTAACAATCTGTGTGTCTTACACACTATGCAACTATTCAATACATTGGTCTAATAAGGACAGTGATTACCTTAACAATGCTAGTCATAATATTTGTTATGGATTGAAATTATAATTATGATGGAATGAAATATACCACAAATTCAATAAAGGTAAAAAGAAAAACAAAATACTTCAATGGTATACAACAGTATACTTACACAAATCTAGTAAACTGAAAAAAACACTTACAAATTAATTCTCCGATTGTGAAAAGGTGTAAATGTTATTACTATTTTTATTTCGAAATAACCATAATGTTGGTGGGAATGAAAACTGTTGTCCACTACAATGAAAATTTGCTAAAAATTTATGACATTATAAATGTAACTCTGTTACAAAACCTAACCCTGTATCACGTTGTTAAGGGGAATTATGTCACATAACAATGTGCTCTGAGGAATAGATGTGTAAGTTGGTTTTACAATTGCACAAGTGAATTGAGTGATTCAGTGATAACCTTTGAGCAAAATTTAAGACTTGATTTCTTAGACAGTAAATGCACTGGGCCTAGCAAACTCTGGTTGGATTCCCACTCAGACACTGAAAATTTACTCAAAAATTAAAAACCATATTATATTCATACAATCTTAATTACTGATATCATAAATCACAGTATAAGAGATCTTGTTTCTTGGGTATTATAATAATTTTGCTTAGCATGACAACAATTAGAAGTCAAAATAATTTAAAATTGTCACTCATATGCAGCAAACCATAACACATTTGAACCAGTCAAAGGGAATGTATACTAATTAATTATGAGAGTTAAAAACATTTTGGGATCATTGACTGTACAAATCCAAAAATAACAGAAGAAAGCAGAAGAGTTTAAGCAGTATGCACAAGTCATCAAATGCAGTACCTATTGGCAGAGTCGAATACACTCATGCTAGCAATTTTACTACCTAATGGCAGTGTGTTTCACTTTGATCAGCGTTGTGGTTGGCGTGTGTATGTTTGAATATTAGAGGTTGTGAGTGGCTGTTGTGATGGTAATGTGGTGTTTTGGTTTAAAATGTATGGAGTATTACAAGGTATGTACAATAATGATAGATGATTGTAGAATTCGATTGTATATAGACGGTTTTGTATATTAAGTGTAAATGTTTCTTTGTTGTTTGTTAAATATATAGCCCTGATGAAGACACGATAGGTGTCGAAACGTTGGCAAATAAGAATTGAGATTTATTTAAGACCTGTACGCAAAATGATAAAAGATGAATGAAATTGAGGTCGAAAGAAAAATGGAACATAAACATATGATTCTTTCTCATTTTGAGCAACCAAGTGCACTAGTGGAGGTCCTGGAACATCATTTTCAGTCGAGTAAACTAACGCATCATCTGGAACTTCGTCATCGTCCGTCACTGCGAACAATAAAACAAAGTGACCTTACCAATGCAAAAGGAGTGCAAATAAAAGACGTCTTCTCGTACATATTTACACGGAAAATGTTCACTCAGAACACACACTATATCGGAACACACAACAACCGCCCTATGACTCTTTTCTACGTACGTTAGCTGCGAGCAGTAATGCTCGTCAAGTTCCCTATACCCGAAGCGCAGTGTGTCCAGCGATCTATAAATAGATCAGCAGTTTTTGGAAAGATATATCTCGGGTACCATTTCGCTGAATGACTCCTATCTTGTATTGAAACAAAGAGAAACATGTTTAGCAATATGCAGAAGTCCAAATTTTTTGAAATAAAAAGTTTTACAAACTCAGTTCACGTAAACATACAACTCTGAGCTAGGAACCTGACGAAGACTTCATTATTTTATTTTTTAAAGGATAAATAATCATACTTAAAACATATGTATGAATACCTTCACATCTATCAATGATCAAAATACATACAACATAAGTCCAAAATTTTCAAAGTGAAGTTAGTTGTAATAAATATATAATCATTCTGGATGATCTATAAATAGATCGCCGGGCGTTAATGGGTTAAATATATCTATCAAGTATTATAACAAGCTATTTTTTGACGTAATTTGTTTCTATATCCAATTAACATTTCTTTTATATGTTTTTATCACATTTCTATAGGGGATTCACCTTAGATGTACTGGTTGAAATATTGCCCTCCGAGAATTGATGTCTAGATGATGTAAGATTCACTGGGCAGTGGGGGATCAGCTTCCGTGCGGGTAAAATTATGGTGACCCACTCCAAAGATATCTCTCTAGTGTGATGGTTTTGTCTGGCAATGATGACGGTCTGTCTCACACTGTGAGGTGCCGTAGCTTCAATTCTGCCATGTATTCCTAATTCTAGTCAATGTTGTGAGTCCCTTGTCTTGCTCCCAAAATTCATCCAACCTTTTTTTAGGGAATTTTACATTCTATCTCACCCAATTCAAAAAGAGGCTGTGTAATTTAAGACTAAAAAGCTTTATAAAAAACTTGACAGACAAGTATTAATCATAAAAGAATGCGATTCTTCGCAAAGAAAGGTCATATTTTTAGGAATTGTTCTGTACAAGCATTTTCAAATACATGGATTAAAGTTTCCTTCTGCACCATTGTTTCTGTAATATTTTAAAAATAATGTATTTTAATGAAAGAAGTTAAAAAGTTTCAATCGTCTCATCAAATATTTCTTAAATTATATTTAACATTAAAGCGTCATCTGGGGCAAATGAGCACCTTTGTGCCTTGCAGCTTAACAGAGGGCATACACAAGGCAATCATTTTGATATTGGTGCTTTGAAGATCAGTTTCTGCATAGCTGCTTGCTATGGAGGTTATTGCAGGAACAACTCTTCTTTTGTGGAAGAGAGGAAGACACCCTATCCCTCGCAACCTGATAGCGTCGGGATCGAAAAGAACAAGAGGTGAACAAGGAAGGTCAGGAAAGAGAAAGGAAGGAGCCTTGCACAAGTAAGTGGAAGTAATGCCGGACTAAGCTCGGGGCCCCGTGTTTGCCAAACACGTACTTACTAGATGTAAGTCCCCTGGGGGCGCTTTTTACTAATGGAGCACGCATTCTGTGGCTTGCAACCAAGTTTCCACAGATATTGCGAGTGATATTGTTCACAACTGAGAGATCCTTCTATTTGGCCAAGGCTGTCTACTCACTGAATGGTGTGTTATGACAAACATTTAATTTTCAGGTGTCTCGACAAGCCACAATTCCAAGCTTAAAAACCCTAAAGTGTTTGTTGTCTGTTATGCATAGTAATGCTCAAAGTATTTACAATAAGTCCCGTAAACTTAATGTCGTACTAGACCCAATTAACCTAGAAATACTCTTTCTGTGTACAGTGGCTAAAAAACGAAGAACTGGAATTTTTTAACACCTCTGAATACCAGGTTGTTGATGTGATATTTTTTCCTGCACAGAGTCAGAAGGGAAAAATAAAAGTTACAAAAAACCTTGCAATGACAATGTTGGGGGCAAGATGGCCTAAGTTAAATGGCCAAAGAAAATAAAAATGGAAAAAAAATGTAATAATTTTCTCAAGTTGGAATCATTTTTAATGTATGGAATACCCCATATGAACATAGAATTAAGAATGTATATTTGAATGTGCTTGTGCCAGTGTAATTATTGGTAGTGAAAATTTCCTAATTTTTTCTTTGTATTGTTCTCCTAGTTGTTGCTGTAAGTATTTTTGAGAAAGTTTTGGTACTTGCTTGATACAATTTTCAATGCCTTGTGCACTCGTAATTACTGGAGATTTCAATGTTGACTGCAGATCATGGTAATAAAAATGACCTTTTAAATCTTTTACAACCCTTCAACCTCAATATTCACTCTAATAATCCCAAATGTTGTACTGCACAAACAGCTACTCAGTTAGATCTTATTATTTCTAACGATGATCCAGCATATGCTGAAACAAATGTAATTACTTATCCTTTCTTTGACCAATATCCAATTATTTCAAAATTTCTCGTTGCAGAAACCTTATGTTTACTGTATTATCAGTCATTCTTTTACTACTGATAACATTTCTTATTTTGTATATCTTCTTAAAACCAAAACTTGGAATGATGCGTTTGACAACTTGAATTATGAAGAAACTTATAGTTATATTTCCTGTTATATTTCAACAATTCTTTCCCTCTTCTTCCTTCTCTTCTTTCCCCCAGACTCATTGTAAAAAGAAAGGAGTTAATCACCAAGTTCAGCAATTTTCAGTATGTTTGAAAGACTGTTGTAAAATGAGTTCTTACCCTGAATTGCTGACAAAATACAGAAAAACTAAAATAAATATCATGCTATTCTCAATAATGTTAAGATGTCTTTCAATGATTCCAGAATTATGATCTCTGAAAACAAGAGCAAAGAAATCTGGCCCATAATCAATGGCTCCAAATGCAATCTCCATAGTTAGTTGAAACATTGGGTAAGGTTATCTCTGATTTATCTCAGTTAGTCAATAAACTTCATACCAAGTCATCTTAAATAAGTTTTTTTCAATCATCATCAAATCTGGTTTCATCTATGCCTAAGCTGTAATACCTTAACTATCTCTTTCTTCCTGTATCCTTGTTTTGAAACTGTTTCCTCCCTTACCTACTCGTTTCTTTCCCTCCCGTCCAGTACCCAGACCTGTTCACACACCACGCACTGGTAAGCCTAGCCGCCCAAAATCACGTAAAGTAGTGCTATCCAGAGATGAAACCAACACTTCCACGCAAAAATCAGACGTGCTCATACTAGCTGATTCGCACGGTCGTCAGATGTCCTCCGTATTGCGTGGATTGCTTCCTAGCCAGTTCTCAGTCTCCGGTTTCTTTAAGCCAAACGCTCGTTTGGCTGAAGTTATTCGAGAACTGGACACTTACACTAAAAAACTCACAGAGCGGGACACAGTAATCATCATAGGTGGGCAGAACGATATTAACTTGGGTGGTCATTTCAACGCGTCTGAACATCTACAAAAACTAAAAATGGCCTCCTTGCACACGAACATAGTGCCCTCTAGCCTGACTCCACGCTTCAACGTACCACAAATAAACCACGAAATTAACCTGGCAAACATTTCCCTAAAACATCACCTGGCAGACACAAAAATCACATTTTTTGATTTGCAACCACACCTGACTGCCAAGGACTTTACCCAGCACGGTTTACACCTGAGACCGTCTGGGAAACAGCACTTCGGTTCTCTTCTAGCTTCACATCTGACTTCACATCATCCACCTGCCCCACTACCCACTCCTACACCTCCTCCTGCACCTACCTCATCTCCTCCTCCTACCTTCCCCCAGGGGGCTTACATCTAGTAAGTACGTGTTTGGCGAACACGGGGCCCCGAGCTGAGTTTGGCATTGATTCCACTTACTTGTGCCATGCTCCTTCTTTTCTCTTTCCTGACCTCCCTTGGTCGCCTCTTGTTCTTTTCGATCCCGACGCTATTAGAGCTAGGGTATCTTTCATTTTCCTCTTCTTCTCTTTCCTCTATTTCTTTTTCTTCCCCTCCCCCCAAGGGGCTTACATCTGGTAAGTGCGTGTTTGGCGAACGCGGGGCCCAAAGCTGAGTTTGGCATTGCTTCCACTTACTTGTGCCACGCTCCTTCCTTTCTCTTTTCTGACCTCCCGTGGTCATCTCTTGTTCTTTTCGATCCCGACGCTATTAGGGCTAGGGTATCTTTCATTTTCCTCTTTCCTCTTCTTCTTTTTTTAAATGTTTGTAGGAAAGTTTTGCGATATGTTGGAATTTGTGTTTTGAGTTGTAATGCAGGAGGGTTTTTAGTGGGTATGGCTGAGTCTTTCGGCGAGTCCCACACGCGGGGAGAGTCATGTTGGCTCTCCCTAGTGCGTAACTGCATTTTCCCTACCTGTACAAGTTTTAAGGGCTCTAATGACCTCGCTGTTGACGAGCCCTAAAGGCCCACAAAAAAAATCCTCCTACCTCATCTCCTCCTTCTGCTCCTACCTCATCTCCTCCTCCTGCTCCTACCTCATCTCCTCCTCCTGCTCCTACCTCATCACCATCTCCTCTTCCTATCTCGACACCCATTACTTCTCTTTTCCCCGTTCTTTCACCTACTGCTTCCTCATCTCGCACGTCCTCATCTATTCCTCCTGCCGCCCCCATACACAGTTACAACTTGCGCTCAGGAGTACGATGTGGTACTCGAAGGTGACAATCGCGTTCAGGTGCAGTGTGCGGGCTTGATCCGGAACTAGAAGCTGTACCAATTTCAAATTCCTCTCCACAATCTAACGTCGATTCCATTTCTCGTGAGTCACAAACTCTTTGCGAAAATAAAATAATTATATTTCATCATAATGTCCAATCCCTTTCAAACAAATTGACAGACATTGAAATTCTGGTACACGAAAGTCGATTCGATTTGCTATGCCTCACAGAGCATTGGCTTTCAACTAACAACATCAACGATACTGCTATTTCTAATTATTATTTAGCAAGTTCTTACTGTCGGCAAAATTTTAAAGGCAAAAATCCCCACGGAGGTACGTGTATCTACGTTCGTAATGATATTTTATCTTCTCCACTGACAGGCTACGAGAACTTCTGCGTAGATAGTGTGTTCGAAATTTCTGCAGTTAAACTGACCGACACCGGTATTGTTGTTTTGTGTATTTATAGACCTCCTCAATCAGATCTTGACATATTTTTTCGGAACTTCGAAAATGTTTTAGAACATATCGCACATAAATCTACTAAATCTATCGTTATATGTGGTGATTTCAATATCGATTTCTTGAGTACATCCGACTCTGCACATTCACCAGTTAATCGATTCAAGAATCTTATCGACTCCTTCAACCTTATTACTACGATAAACGACCCCACTCGCCTCTCCGGCTCATCTCAAACATTGCTAGATCAAATTATAGTCAACAATGGAATCTCGTATCTCTCTGAAGTGTTTATCGCCGGATACAGTGATCACCTTGCTCAAGTATTGACTATTAATAATAAACTAAAACCGCTTAAAATCCTTTACAAATTTACAAGAGAGTTTAATGACATAAATAAATCCATATTCGTAAATTATTTGCGTGAAGAAACATGGAAAGATGTTTACAATTGCCAAAACACCGACGACAAATTCAATGTATTTATCTCAACATTCCTAAAACATTACAACTCTAGTTTTCCCATAAAACGCAAGTTAATTAACACAAAAAAATACAATAGATGGATCACCCTAGGGATAAGAATTTCTTCAAAAAACAAACGCCGTTTATATTATCTTTCAAAACGCTATAACCAGCCACCCGAATTCCATAATTATTTTCGTAAATATAAGACTATTCTCCGAAAAGTAGTCTATGCAGCTAAAGTTATGGAAAACGACAGGCATATACTAAAATCGAACAACCGGATGAAAGCCATGTGGAGTATTGTTAAAAAATACACGTCAACTTCTGAAAATCGCGAAGAAAATGTTTCTTTACTAAACGATGGCAAAATCGTAACAAATCCTCAGGACATCGCAAATTTGTTTAATTCTCACTTCTCAGAAGTAGGTAAAATAACGAACTCAATATATCCAAATAAATGTCCTTCAATTATATCCACCCACGTACCCAATTCTATGTTCACTTCCGAAACTAACGCCAGTGAAGTCATGAGAATCATCAGGTCATTAAAAAACAAATTTTCAACAGGCGTAGATGATATACCTGAGTTTATTGTTAAATTTTCGTCTCATGCTATATTAAACCCACTCATAAATATTTTTAATCGTTCTTTATCGGAAGCGGTGTTTCCTAAAATATTTAAGAGAGCTAAAGTGAAATCTTTACACAAGAAAGGAAACAAACTTAATATTGGAAATTACCGACCAATATCTCTACTACCCACTTTCTCAAAAATCCTAGAAAAATTGTTCTATAAGCGTCTTCTAGATTTAATATCAAAATATAACATTCTTCTGACGATCAACACGGTTTTAGGAAATCTTTTTCCACTACAAGCGCCATATTTTCCTTCTTAAACGATGTTACCACATCTCTTGACAGTGGAGAAAATCCTCAGGGTGTTTTTCTTGACTTATCCAAAGCNCAGAAAATCCTCAGGGTGATTTTCTTGACTTATCCAAAGCATTCGATGTCATCGATCACGAAATTCTCCTTTCCAAATTGCAGTCTTTAGGCATTCGTGGACTTCCACATCAATGGCTAACTTCTTATTTAAAAGATAGATATCAACAAGTAGAAATATCCTATACTAAAAATAAAATACTTGAGCGTTGTCTTTCAGAAACAAAGCCACTTACTTGCGGAGTACCCCAAGGATCAATTCTCGGCCCTATATTCTTTTTATTGTAAGTGAACGACATGTCATCATCCACATCAGATTGCAAAATGATTCTTTTTGCTGATGACACTAATTTACTGTGTAAGCNGTTTTTCCATGCAAATCGTCTCATTGTAAACACTGACAAAACAGTCTCTATGTCATTTCACAATAGTAATACATAATCTTTACCCCAGGTTTGTCTTTCTTTAAACGAAACCCAATTAAAAACTGTTACGAATACAGAATTCTTAGGTCTCCATATTCAAGACAACCTCAAATGGAATTGTCACGTTGACAATCTTAATTCCCAATTAAGCAAATTGTGTTACGCATTCCGAATCTTAGTTAATCTTGGTTAACGCAGTTAGTCCACGTATTTCTCGTTGCGTATATTTTACTCCCATTTACGTTACGGCATTACCTTCTGGGGTAATTCCGGTCAGAGTATTCAAACTTTCAGAATTCAGAAGAGGATAGTTCGGATAATTTGTAAATCTCACCCCCGAAACTCTTGTAAACCTTTATTCAAGGAATTAAATATCTTAACACTTCCCTGCATTTATATTTATGAAACAGTCGTGTTTGTTAAGTCCGAATTACTGAAGTGCCACCCTTTCTTTATACGAAACAGTCTCGTGCACGAACACAATACTCGCAATAGGAATAATATTCATCGCCCTAGGGTGTCAACCACTCTTTGCCTAAAAGGACCTTATCATTCGGGAATCGTTCTATATAATTCCCTGCCCAAGAATATAAAAGACATTATGAAATTGAAT
>NNCF01128375.1:70681-92162 GCA_002313205.1 Laupala kohalensis
CTCAACTTTGGCACGGTTGTGTACATTAATTCTGTAGCCCCATCCTGGCCCGGGTTTTTCTCCGTTTTTCCTTCGGGTAGAGGCGGATTTCTTTCACAGGTTCTCTAGGCTTTGTCTAGGGGCGTGTTTATTGTAACAATAAATCGTGAATTTAGTGGTTTTTTCAACTCTTATGATTTTTAAACACTATACGCAGAATAATCTATAGTTCGATAATAATTTGTATATGTAAATTGTTTGCATTAAATTACAAACATATTGACATTCTATTAGTATTATAACACACAGCTAACTTTTTATCTTATCTTGGAACTTTTGCTGAAATTTTTGAATCCGCCTCTGCCTTAGGGCCCTTGATCGGAATTGATGGGATGGTCCCTTGCTTGCTTCCGGAGAGTAAATTAGTTTATTGTCCTCCACGTGGTCATACGCAGTTTGTACTGNTATTATGAACTAAAATATATTGTTCAAAACCTTGGATGTATATGTAGCTCAGGTATTGATGAGAAATTCAATTACGTGAATCCACAAAGTAATTTACATAATTCTAGATTGGTCTTTGTTTTGAGTATCAGTTCTCCATTTGTGATTCTTTTTAATGGTTTTCTTCAAAACAGTGTACTTCCTGAACCACTGAAACAGTCTAAAGGAATTCCCCTCTAGGAAAACAAGGGAAAGTCAAGTGATGTTGACTCTTGTTGACCCATATCCGTTAGCAATTATTTTGATATAATATTTGAAAAAAATATTTTATTGAAACACAATATATATTATCATCCTTTCAGCATTGTTTACGCAACTTTACTCAACTGCTGCATGCTACCAAATGTTGGATCAAATACCTACTGCTTTGAATAGCACACCTGAGGTGTTTTGAGTTTTCTAAAACTTTTGTTACTGTTGACCTCCATCTCTTGTCGAATAAGCATAGTGCTATTAGCATTTGTGAAGTACCTTCTGAAGGGATTCAATCCTACCTTAATAAGAGGAGTGAGCAGGTTGTCATCAGCAATCTTGACACTAGATAAGTTTTCCATCCAATCTCAAGGGATTCCTCTGGTTTCCAGTGCATGACTGAAAATGAGGTAAGGTCCCCTGATAGCAAACTCTCAACTGAAATTTAAATATTAATGAAAATTGTGCAAAAATATAATTTAGTATTCTGTACTAAATTACTATTATGGAATTAGATGCTCCTCTTGGTACTCAGTGGCCCAATTTCATACCACTCTACACACTGAAAATCTTATATTTGAAGATTGTCAAAGGGCAAACGAATGTATTTTCTTTGGTGTTGAGTTCATGTCATGTATAGAGTAAGCACGAATTATACAAAATAACTGTAGTAAATCTGTAATGAATTTGAGGCTTGAACAACAAAAATTTTTCAAATCTTCAGAACTTTCTTGCACTTCAAAGAATATTTGAGAATTTAATTTTTTAGATGTTTAAGTCATTGAAAATTTTTTGAGAAAAGTATGAATGGGAATGAGATAGATGGTTCTAAAAATTACCTCCCTGAACCCTGAAAATCCTGTGTTTCAAAATATCCAGGAACATCCAAAGTGAAGGAAGGAAATCATGAATACAGTGGGGGCCTACTACTTGATGAAAGATATCATAAACTTTGTATACATTTATGAAATAAAGAAAAAATTTGAAATATTTGTTTACATGATGATTGAAATGCTCATGCTAATTTATAGAAGGAATTTCTCATGAAATCTGCAATGAGAGTCATTCACAACCACCCGATTGACAGATGTTACATTTTCTTCAGGTGGTGGATAAATGGGTTTTGTGTGTGTGTGTGTGTGTGATGCAATGTGTTTTAGAAAGATTAGTGCAAAATAATGAAAATTTTAGGATTAAAGATTCTAATAATGCAATTCAAATTACTACATGTGTTCTTTTTTCTTTGTACAAAATAAATGAAAATAATTTTCTCAATTTATTTTTATGGTCTTGAGACCTAAAGGCCCCTCCCACCGTTAGAAATCGATTTCTAATTCTCCAGGTATTCGTGATCAGAGGTGGCTTTAGGTAGGGGACCTTTTGAGTCCAAAAGTTCTCCCCTCGCCAAAAAGTTATAAACGTCTGTTCAATAACATTCTTAAAATACGAGTATGTAGTTTCGTAGAAAACACAATAAGCTGGTTTTATCCCGGCATGGATAAACATACATTGAAAAGCGGGCGCACTAAGTTAATTTTAGACAACCGACTATTTGTATGATGTCGGAGCGCGCTTGTTTTCATGCATTTTCGACACACTCGCATTGGTGACAGCGCGTAATATGATTTGGGAGGTCAAAAAGAACGTTTATTTTTAGGCATCAATTCACTATTTAAGGAGAGTTACTGCAGAGTCATGCACATGTGGTTACTGCAGGTAAATACCACAATAGCTTTGTTTCGAGACCAAATGTTTTAGAGTCTAATAGTCATATTGCATACGCCAAAGCCATCCAAACAAAATGCTAATGATTCCAGAGGCGTCGTATGACACAAGAGTGAAGTCCATCGGCGAGGGTGCTCAGAGCAAAACATATTGGAGTACGCCCGTACACGCTGACTCGCTCAGAATGGATAATTATGGAAGGGTGAAACGAGATTCGAAATGGTTGTTATTTTTCGTTATAGCGGTAAATATTTACTTGATTTATCGAAGTTTTTGGATTTTGACAAATTTCTTCTGAAGACAAACAAGAACTTGACTTGGATACGTAAAGTAAGCAGTCTTTTTACATTATCACCCAAACTAAATTTTGCATTCCTAGTATCCACGGAACATAGTAATTCAATCCTCTACGCAAACATCTTCTTAATTCCCTTCTCTTTACATTGAGAGTAGCAAAATAAATAAATTGTGTACACTAGAAATTTGTGGTAATCAAGAAATTTTTGCTCAAACGGAACGTGAGATTTCGGTTATCAACAGCTTGTAAAATTGATTTTCCATAGTAGTGTTGTATGATTCAACCAGTAAGTTAGTTTGATTTATCATAAGCAGATTATTTACAGATTTAACGGAGACCGAGTGGTATCTGTCAAAAATTTTAATGTGACGAATCTTTAACGTTATTAATTGGTTGCGCGTGCAGAATACCAAAAAAAATCTACTACTTTATTATTCACTTTTCTTGGAGCATTTTAGGCAAAACCTACTTTATATAGTATGCAATGTTGAACTATTTTATAATGCTGCACTGTGGTAACTTAGCATTGTCAATAATTGTCGATAATAACTTACGCATTGTCGATAATAACTTACATGTAATTTTTTGCTTAAAATTACAAACATATTGACATTCTATTAGTATTATAACTCGCAGCTAACTTTTTATCTTATCTAGGAATTTTTGCTGAATTTTTTGAATCCGCCTCTGCCTTAGGGCCCTTGATCGGAATTGATGGGATGGTCCCTTGCTTGCTTCCGGAGAGTAAATTAGTTTTTTTTTCCCTCCACGTGGTCATACGCAGTTTGTACTGTTTTTTGACAATAAATTTATTTATTTATCAATTCTATTAACTGGTAAATTTCTTTTTCTGAACATTCTTTCTAGTATTTTTCTTTTGTATCAACTTGTTTAGAATTCTTTATATTTTAGAATGAATTATTTGGCCATACAAATATGATAACTTGATTACATTGTCGTAAAGGTATAAGCTAGCAATTAGCATAAACGCAAAACCCCAGAAAGCAACATTGTGTGTTGTATGGAAGGAGGAAGTGAACATTTTGAAATTGACACATACATTTTATCCGTCTTTTAAATGAGAAGGTTAACCTTGTTTATTACAGTCCTGCATGTTTTCGTTGACTATATTAATGGCAGGGTTCTCTTACATGTGAATCTTTGAGATAGTTGTGGAGTGTTCGGTTGCCTCATTTGGTGAGCTGTAAATTAATAAAAATGATCGAAGTCGTCCGTCTCCTCTAAATCGACGTAAGGAGGCGGATGGAATTCTGTGTAGATGGTATTGGTACCCGGGAACAACAGCGTTGGCGTTTGCTTTCAATGTTTTGAAGACTTGACTTCTTGATTTTGATTGAGAATATTACCAGATGTCTCTTGTGAAAATATGAGAACGATTCCTTCATAACGATATGTTAAGATTTCATGTTAAAAGTGTATTCAAATTTTCCAGTCGTCTCTTGCGAGTACATAAAACGATTTATATTTTGCTTAAAATTTCTTTTATTCTTATCAACATCTCGCCCAGAAGATGGGGATATAAAATATCTTGCAAGTGAAAGCAATTTGATGGATATTTGTCAAATATGGTATAAGTGTGTGAATTATCAATTAAATTACCTTGCTTCTCAATAATAGAGTGATTAATGCTTTGGACATTATATTATCGATCACATGATAAAGAAATTCATCAATTACAAATTACCAATCGATCAATTAGAAGTTTTGGGAAAACTTTGTCTTTTATATCATGAAAGGAAAAATTTGAATACTACTTTGGGTTTAAAAAGTTGCACTTTTAAAGTATATCTCAAAATAATTCACATGAGCAGTGATGCAGGTACCTAACAAGAATTTGATAGCCCAGGTTTTGAGTAGAAGTGTCTCTTTAATTTTCTTTTTTCTAAAAGCTTTATTTTGTTCTCCCTCCTACAAACTTGACAAGTTGAAACATGAATTTCTAACATTTTATTCATTTTTAAAAATTGGGAAACCCAGTCATGGTTACTATGTAAATAAAGCATGAACAAATCATGAATTGTTTCGTATACCTTTGTGGGCTGTCAATATCTAGAAACTTGACTAAAGCATTTTATTTACCAAATGAGATTTTTTATTTCCATTTTCAGCGATTTTTTATTGCTATGAGATAAATAAATTCGAGGGATTGCTAATCATGAAAGAATACAGTCCTTTCTTTAATCAGGTATAATCCAGCAAATATGTAACACAAAAAAGTATGGAGTATCCAACATCTTTTTCAGTTACTTTTCTCGGTAATGTCTTAAATAGATCAAAATATTGCATGAACTCTGTCAAAAAATCTGTTTGTTGCTGAAATTTATAACAGCAAAGATTTCAATAACAATGTATTTTTTGGAAACATTGCACCGGAAAAACATTCTTTGGGACTTTTGAATTCTTTCCTTATTTGAAAAAGCTTAAATTAGACATAAAAACATTTTTCAGCTTTTTATCCTTCATTCAGGTAAGGAAATATTTAAACAGTAGATAATTTGAGAGAATTAAGACAGAACAATTAATAAAGATCAAGCCAAGATGACTGCAAGGTTGAATAAGTAATATTATTTTGGTGAGTTTAAGAAAATGGATATTAATAAAATATTGGGAGGAGTTGTTATTCATGTTTTTCTCAGTTTACCTTTTTTTTACAAGTTACCTCTTGCTCATGTTTTCAAGAGTCTTCATGGTTTTTTAATCTTAAAGCTATTTAAAGTTAATGAAGGTAATGTAGGCAAACAATGGGAAACTGTGAATGGCATTTTGGGAAACAAAAATAATAAAATTAGTGTTGATTCTATAAAAAACTGTAACATCCAGATAAACTAGTGTTTGATTCTCTAGACCATGCAGATGAGTTTAATAATTTCTTTGACATTGCTAATGAGTTTATTGATTCTAATGCTAGTGAGTTGCTTCTTTAGACATTGCTAATGAGTTTAATAGTTTCTTTGTTACAATCATCAAAAAAACAAAGGGAAGTTTAGACATGAGACAATATAGATTTGCTTGACTTTAATGCTCTTTTTCCTGATACACAAGTGGTAAACTGTATTTTTCTTCATCCAACTTGTGCATATGAAGTTGCCAGTGTCATAAACAAAGTAGAGGCAAATAAATCTCCTGGTATAGGTGGAATTTCAGCATTCACTATTAAATCTTCAAACAATTTTATTAACCCTGTTTTGTCTTGCATAATTAATTTACATTTTGAGACAGGTGTCTATCCTGTTTGCTTAAAAACAGCTGTTGTGATACATTTATTTAAGAAAGGCGATACAACAGATATGAATAATTATAAGTCAATTTCTTTGTTGTCAAACTTTTCAAAAATAATTCAAAAAATTATACGAAGTCCAAATCAGTACAACTTTGTTGAGAAAAAGTCCACTGGAGATGCATTATTGTCGTTTGTCTCAGAAGTTTATCATGGATTAAATTCAAAGCTCAGTGTTGCAGGTCTATTTATTGATATCTCAAAGGCCTTTGACTGTTGACCACGACATTTTACTTCCTAGATTATGTGAGGCAAGGGTTCATGACATTGCTCTTAATTGGTTTGCGAGTTATTTCTCAAAGGAAATAATTCAATATCTTAGAATAAACAATTCAACAGGTTCTATATTACCAATAACTTGTAGAGTACCACAGGGTTTGATTTTGGGCCCTTTTCTGTTCATCACCTGTATCTATTACATGTTATGGTGATGACACAGTATTGTGCTACATGGCTGAGGACTCTACTAGTCTTGGGAAGAATATACAGGATGATCTAAATAGGTTAAAACTATGGTTTACTATTAATAAACTCTCTCTAAGCTCAGAAATGAAGGTTGTTGAGTTTTCTTTAAGGTGTTTTATTGGGCAATTTATATTTTAAGTGTAAAATGTGTATAGATAAATAAATAAGTGTACCCTGTAATAACTGTATACTGATAGAACAGGTTGCATCAATTACGTATTTAGGGATACTATTAGATAATCTTTGTACATGGAAAGAACATATTCAATTTTTAAAAATATAGGTACATCGTGTTAAGGAAGTTTTATTTCTTAAAGTTTGTATGTCCTATAGTTGTGTTAAGGTCTGTTTACTTTGCTTTAGTAAATAGTAAATTGGAATATGGGTTAAGTTGTTGTGGAGTGGCATATTGTACATTATTAAGACCTGTTCTAGTATCCTAAAAAAGCATCTTTAAGCAGATATTCCATCTAAAAAGAAATAAACATACCTTTTCATATCTTAGACTTTTTCGAGTACTTCCCATAAGGTAATACTTTTTCAGGTTTTGCATATTTTTTATGTGGACAAAAAGTTGCAAATAAAGCAGTTTGTTCTTCATGGCTGAGAGATCTGAACCACGAAGCACTCTTACAACCAAACAGAGAAGCTTTTAAAAGATGTTATACTTTCAGATCTCTGACTTTTTTCAGTAAATTACCTTTTCATATCAGTACTGCAAATACAAAATCATTATTCTTGAAAAATGTAAAAATTTGGTTGTTTGCAATGAACTGTGATGAAGTGGAACAATTTTTGTTCAAGTAAGTATTGAAATGATTATTGGTGAGGTGTTGACAGAGGATTTTTGAATTATAATGAAATAATAAGATGGTATTGTCTATTCTGTCAATATTTTAATTAGCAAAAAGCTTTTTCATTTGCTTAGCGAGCATCATCAGTGCTTTAAAACACACGACATGCAGTTATGCCAAAATTGTGTTTTTAAAGCAGTAATGATGCTCATTAAGCAAGCGGAAAAGCTTTTTGCTTTCTAAAATATTGACAGAATAGACAATACCATCTTATTATTTAATTATAACAAGTAAGTATTGTTGGGTGTCATGAGATATAACCTTTTGTATGACACGTTAAGATGATTTGGTACACTTGCAAAGACTTTAATATGATTGAAAACCAAATTCATCTTAATTCATACTTTTACAGCAAGTAGTCATACAGCATTTTCAATGAAAGAATATTATACTTATTTTCTGGGAGCAAATAATGTTTAACTTAAAATCATCATTTCATCCTAATTTAATCGATTTCTCTTTCTAAATAGAGCTTTTAATGTTGTCCTACTACCTCTGGATGGATATGGAAATTTGAATTATTGTGTGTTAGTGGGCTAACACCAGGTCTGCTATTGGAATTATTTATTATAGACCCCTGACTTCTAATAGCCATGGAGAGTACAACAAAAATCACTGAAAAAAAAACAGTTACCATTGTTAGATTTGTAATTTTTTATGCATACACACAAGTGGAAAATTTGGTTTTATTAATGAATTTTTTAAAACCTGAAATGTTTCAAAAAGCGTGACATTTTTTACGGTTTTTGCCGATATGTCCACTATTATTTTTTATAAAATAAACTAAGTGTCAAAAATAATTCTTATTCAGCTGGTGATCACTGTTGTGTTTGTGACAACATGTATTAATTTCAAGCTTCTTGCAAAATAAAATATGTTATTAATTTTTTTCAAAAACAATACTAAAAAGGATCTGACACATGATTAAGGAATAAAATTTATACAGAATAATATCTACACTCAGAAGAATGCCATGATCACATTACAATTGAATTAAAACATTTAGAAGTCGGGGGTCTATAATAAAAAATCTGGTCATTCTGAGGAAAGACTGCCCCAACTGCTGGAAACGTGGTCCGATGCTCTTTTGTCACTAGTTGGCGGAGGAGAGTCGAGTAGCAGTATTGTGCCTTAGCGTATGAGAACGTTTGTGTTTGTTTGTACATATATCCATTACACGTAAATTTCTGAATGATAGGAATTGTTTGAAATTGTTCAATGACATATGACGAATAAGATAACTAATATTGTTGCAAAACATATTATTTCTATTTTGTCTCAATCCATTAATAAAAGGAATACAATTCCTGAAAATATTGTACACAGTTATCCTGTTTAGATCTTTTTCATTTCTAATTATTAGGGAATTTCATATTTTATACCTTTCTCATAAAAACTTTCCCAGTCTTCATCTTAATAAATTCATAATTATTACTTTTAGCAATCTGCTTAGTTTTCCATAGCAGATTGGCAGTATAGGGTGTGAGATGCTCGTTTATGTATGTCTTGTTTTCCCACATATATTCCTTTTGTTGATAAGTTAATAGCTTTTTCTTTAATTTATTTACTTTCATATTTAATGAGTGTTTTCAAATTATTTTCTTTATTCTTGAAATATTTAACATACCCTGTATTTATTGCTTTTATGTCCTTCAACCCTTCCCTTTTCAATAAAATACACTAATTTTTTTTGACTCCTTAGAGGTCAGACCTACAATTTCATTATTATTCCTTGTCATATTATATTCTAGTTCATTTTGCTCTTTTGCTCAGTTCATTAATTATTTGGTCTTTCTGCTTTTACTTTGCTTTCAAAGCTTGTATGTGTCGCTAACTTACATATTTTACTGTGTGTGTTGCTAACTTAGAAAGTATGAACATCCTTCTTAAATGCTTTTTTTTAAATTTTGAACCCACTTGAATTTGAAGATTCCATTTCCAAAATTATGGTTAAGATAGTACCAGCTGTCTATTTCACTCAATAATTTGCTTGTCACCAAATAAAATTCAGTATTAATTTTTAGATTGTAAGGGGTTCATTATTGCTGAGCAACAGGGACAAATAGATATTTAGGGTTATTATATTATTTAACCAAATGTTTCTTATTATGTTGTATTGTTTGTCAGCACATTTATCATGGATGTTCAGAAACTGACAATACCATAATCAGTTATATCTCCAACAAACAAAACCCAGATCTACTTATAATACAAAACATTATACAAACTGCTAACTGAATGATAAATGTAATTTCTCAGATGCTCTTAACATTAAGTGAGATTCATCTATACAAAACTCCATTTTTAACATACAATAAATATCTGTGGGATACTTATGTTAAGGGTAGAAAATTATAACAGTCCAATAAGAATCTCTTCAAGTCTCTTTGAAAAAGGAATTACGAAACCATCATGCAATTTCTTGGAACAAATTAATGTGCCACACTCAAAGTGTGGTTCCAGAAATAACATGCACACAATAATAGCTGCAGGTGACCACATACATAAGGTAACCCTCAATTTTTTAAACAAGAAGAAGAAGAAAAATAATGACATTATATTCACAAATCTTTCCTGGCAATATTGAACAATTGGGGCTAAAAGATGATTTTCATACATTCAAATTGCAATTCTAATATTCGTTGATGAAAACGATGAAAGGTCATAGAAAAAACAAGCAGTCAAAAATGCTCCACTACAAGATTTCTTTCTCGTGTTATTTAATACTTATATAGGAAAGGAAAATTCAACAAAAACTCCCACTTCCCTCTATGCAACAAGGAATACATTTTTTATTGTGAGAAAATGTGGCCATTCTGGTTATTGAAAGGAAATTAAATATTAGATACTTGTACATGAGATCACACTATAATCAAAAATCTCTTTTTTTCTCTCCCTTTGACATGGAATAAAATTTCAAGATTTACACTACAACAAGTGGTTAGTAAGAAGTAGGAATTCGATGGAAGACTATTATCAACCAATGAAGTATATTTCCATTAATGCCCTCATGTACATCTGGAATTTTTTGAATCAATGTATTTAATAACTATTTTAATTTTTAAGTGTAATTTACAGGGACTAAGTTGACCAGGGATCCCTGGATTGGGATGACAAAAACTGTTATATAATGGTTATGCCGCTTTATGAAACACAACTAAATGGACTGCAAATTCCTTCTATGTTCTCAGTTTTTATTAATTTGAATAACAATTTTATTATTATCTGTTACCACTAATTTAAGATAAGTATTTTAAATGTTTCAATCTTAGTGCTGTAGCTTTTTGGCAAATTTGATGCATTTTTAAGTTCATATTTCCTCTCTTGTGTTCTCTTCACTTTTTTCATCTACTGTTTTCCATTTTTACAGATATTTTGTACTATTCCTCTTGAAATCTTCACTTCTATAATAATTTTAAAAATACTTTACAAGTTATTTTTTAAAATAAAAATGAAAGCAAAAAACCCATTTAATTACTTTTAACTCTAACTTGGGAAAATAAGAGATTTTCATTTAACAGGTTAGTGTTCTGACCAACAACTATCCTTTTGGATTTATTAATAAAACCATAAATAAGAGAATTTATAATATGAAAAAGAATACTGGAGAATCAGAACAAAATATCAGAATAAAAATATTAATGCAGAATTTCTGAAAAATCGACATGTTTCAGACTGCTTTGTAAATTATTTGTGAATGAAAATTTAGAAATGGTGACAATACGTAAAAAATATTAGGTGGTATTATAATGAAGGAAAAAGATAAAAGGTTAATGAAGAAAATTTGTGTTAAGATTAGAATTAATGAGCTTAGGAGGAATGTTAAGAAGAATGATAAAACTAGTGTAATAGTTGATCATGCATTAATGATGATCAGAGAATGAAATGGGAGGATATTGAAATTATGGATTAAGAAGAAAATTTGAAAAAAAAAAGTTAGACATCAGATATATAAAAACTACACAAAATTATATAAATTTGCAAATGAATATGGAGACATTATCAAAAGCTTACTGTGATTTTTTGTTGATGTTTATTTCATACAGTTTATTATTTTTTTGTTATTTAACTATATATTTAAGTAGTGAATGTCTATTAACCTGATGATTTAAACACAAGTTGTTAGAAATTGTAAATAAAGTTTGTCTATGAAAAAGATTGTGAAGTAGAATAATCTTCCAAAGGTGAGAGGTAACATGCAGAACCAGACATTTTAAAGCTTTATATGCAATAAATTTGGTACGGCTTATAATGTAAGAATGGTGCCGAATAGTATACAAAAGGTTTTTATGTCCAAGAGTCTATCTAAAATAGCACTTTCATTTTCATACTCTATCACAATTCGATTCCTTTTCCCACTTTTATTCCTATTCAAATTAAGTCCATTTTGAACAGTCCTTTCAAGTAAGTGTTTTACGCTATTTCACTTACTCAAGTACGAGTTTTATACGATCCTGAAATTTCAAAGTTTCTTTTTCATATAATATCATTTCAGAGATTATTTACAGCATCTACAAATATGAGGTTTTGACAAGAATAAACAGGATTATTTGAAGGATTTTGGTTCTCATACTAACATAAAAGGGGAAAACTTGAGAATTTAGCTCGCCACGAGATAGAGCCTAAGCAACAGGAAAGGGAGACATAATTCAACTTTGTACTGGTAATTTTATAGAACATTATTTAGTATTTTGACGAACATATTATACTAACACTGTTACAATACAGTAAACAATATAGATTCGGATTTATATAAAACTTTGAGGTTAATATTAAACAACACTTGCGTCTAGTACATAACATATTTTGCAACAATATTTGTTATCTTATTCGTCATTAATTTCACGTCGTTGAACTATATCAAACAATTCCTACCGTCCAGAATTGTACGACTAATAGATATAAGTAGAGACGAACGCGCACGTTCTCATACGCAAAGCCTCTCGAGGGTGTGGCATCATTTGTCCGTGTCTGCACCTGATGGTGCACATCGTGGATGGGCTGCAGGCTTAAATTTTATCAAGTCCCACTGAAACATAGAATGCGAGTGCCATGTCCGACGGAAACCGGCGACTTAGGCACTCATTAGCGAGGAAAAGTGGAAGTGGAGGTAGATATTAGATAGGGATAAAAGGGTATATTGAAGGGAGTTATGACAGTGTTATGGGTAAGAAAGATGAGATTGAGGTGAAAGGATGAAGTTGAAAAGCTTAGTTAAGGGTAGAATGAGGGAATGGGGAGTTGAAGTATGTCGGAAGGGTACCGACGGTGAGCACGGGGATTGACTCGTCGATACAGATGCCGAGAGTACTTATGAAACATATTGTTGAGGGTGGGGTCGTGGAATGCCTTCCGGATATGTTTCCGGGCACGGAGGAAGATGAATTTAGTAATAGGTTCGAATTTAGAAATTCGACGAAGATAAGAGTTGGGGGTGCCCATGGGCGGTTTAACAGCCATCCGCAAGAATCAGTTTTCAAGAATGTGAAGGCGACGTTGATTTTTGTTGGGAGTGGTACCCCAAGTTTCACAGGCATAGAGTGCCAGGCTACGGACGCAAGTTTTGTAAAGTAAGAGTTTAATTTTGAGCCGGATCCTGCGATTACAAAAGATAGGAGAGAGGGCAAGAATGCCGTTCATTTTATTATACAGAGACTTTCCCGGATCTTCCCAGGGAAGCTTCCTGTCCATTGTGATTCCAAGGTACTTGACACTTGTGGACCAGGCCACAGTGGTGTCCTTGACCTTGAGCGACAGCAGGTTTTGAAAGGTCTTGTTAGAGAGGTAGCGGAAAGTGAAGATAATTGCCTGGCACTTGGAGGGGTTCAAGGTGAGCCCATTAGAAGAGCTCCAAGTGTCCAGGCGGGAGGAAGCTGCTTGAAGATTAGTGATAGCAGAGGGAAGATTGTAGGCACGTGCCGCATATGCAATGTCATCGGCGTAGAGGAATTCAGAAACATGCCGAGGTGCCGGAAGATCGTGAAGAAACAGAGAGAAAAGAGTGGGTGCCCAGACACTACCCTGGGGGACCCCCAGCGCAGATGGGGCGGATTGTGGATAAGAAGCGATGGTAGCGTACCTGGAAGGATCGTCCGGATAGATAACTGCGCAGGTGACGAGGTAGGATGGGAGCTAATTCATGAGTCAGCCGCAAGGTCTGCATAGCTGCAGACTTGTTACGTCTGAAACCGAATTGGGTGGGACGAATAGCATGAGTGGAGTCTAGGTGCGGGATAAGTTTGGCAAGGATAAGATGATCCAAGAGTTTGCCGAGAAGAGAAAGAAGACTAATGGGACGATAGTTATTAGGGTTCCGAAGATTCTTTCCCTGTTTAGTAAGGAGAATGATGGTGGCATGTTTCCAGGAAAGTGGAAAGTAACTGAGAGAAAGACAAGAGTTAAAGATGTTGGTGAGAAGAAGTACAGTGTTATGAGGAAGATGACAAAGATAAATACCACGAATCTTGTCGGAGCCACCCACCTTGTTGGTTTTCACTCTCTTCAAGGCGGTCTTGACCTCCCAGACACCCAGGATCCATTCATCGTCTAGTGTAGAGGGAGACAACGGAGGTAGGAGTATGGTCAAGGGAAATGGGTAGGACGTAATGGTGGGAGGGGAGAGGAGAATTTCCAGGATCTCACCGAATATCTCAATTTTCCTGGCCGGGTCATAGGTGGGAGTAGGCGAACCTGGAATGAGGAGAGGGGTGATGGCAGTAGAATGGATTCGGAGAGTCCCCTGTATCTTCCACACATCGTCGGAGGTTGAGACCTTAGCCCTGGCAAGATAGGCTTGCCATTGTTGGGCCCGGAAATCGCGAAGTCTGTCCTGCAAGATGCGTCGGGTGTATAGGAAATACGTTTTGTCGGAGGAATCTCTGGTTCGGTAGAATCGCCGCTGGGCACGACGACGTTACCTTATCAGCGCAAAAATGTATTGCGAGGTGTCCGGGTGAGAAGAGGAGACAGAGGTAAAGGTACTACAATGTCGAAAGCTCGTCAAATGTGATTTGTCACATAAGAAATAATTCAGTCAATGTCGTCAGGAGAAGTAAGTGGAAGATTGGAGTTCACCTTATGGCTGAACCATGAGGTGTACTCGCGCCAGTCTGTCTTGATAGTCAGAGGAGGTTGAAAGTCGTAGAGGAAAGGGCATAAGTAAGTGGAGAAGACAATAGGGAGGTGATCTAAAGTTAATTCAAAGCGGGGTTGGGGGGTGGAAATTTGTAGATTTGAAGAGTGAAGAAATATGTCTAGGATGTCGTGCGGTACGTCTTCGATGAGGTGGGTCGGTCCAAAGGCAGGAGGAGAGTCGGGTGTTGTGTGAGGTATGTGGCCAGGAATGCACCGCCGATTTTGCAGATCGTGCAGCACCAGTCGGTATGTTTGCAGTTGAGATCTCCGGCGACGATACGGTCACCCAGGCCTCTGAGTATGTCGAGATCCGCCCCGTCTAGAGATTTGCGAGGCCGCAGATAAGCGTAAACCACTATAACTGGGCTCCGTAGTGTGCCGAACTCCAAGACTGTGGCTTCAAGAGAAGGAAGAGTAGGAGTTGGAAGGCGAGTGTGGGGGATAGTCTTTCGGTTGGCGATGGCTGTACCGCTGCGTGGGTTTAAATTGGGGGTGATGTAGGACCTATCATCTCGATAGATGTGGTACCCCGAAAGAGAGAAAGGTGAAGAGAGAGTAAGCCATGTCTCTTGGAGAAGAAGAACATGGATTGAAAAATCGGAAAGAAATTGTCGAATTTCCGCATGTTTACTGGCAGTCATGCCACGGCAGATCCACGACGCAAAGGAGGTAATACAATTGGAGACCATTTAGAAGAGGGGGGCAAGAGCTTGTAAGGCGCTAAGAGTCTTAGGGAGGAGGGGGCCAGGGGCTGAAAGAATGGGAAAAATTAGTTTCATTGCGTCGAAAATAGCACACAGATCAAAATTTTTAAGTAATTGCAACAGACCAGTTAATAACTGTAGGTCTGCAGCAGTTATACTGGTAAGAAGTGAAGAAAAGTTGCCAATAGAAGGCGAAGATGAAGGAGATGGACCAGAAGTCCCTTGCACGATGTTGGCAAAGGACGCCAACAGCGGCCTCGTGGCTGGTGCAGCTGCCATGTTGGCTCTCATCTGGGTATTTGCTCTTCGAGCAGCCTGCGTATTCACACGTTGCTCGTGAGTACGAGCAACCTGTTCGGCGCGACGATTCTTTATTTCGAGGAAGGCCGGACAACCCGACCACGAAGCGCAATGGTCGCCCGCATAATTGTTACATGTGAGGCGTGTGGGCTGTGGAGAGCACTGCGCCAGGCTGTGGGGGCCCGCGCACAGAGGACAAACGACGTCACGACCTCAGTGATTGCGGATTCGACCCCAAGCCTGCCATCGCGTGCAGTGAGCGATCCACTCACCTCTGTTGCACTCCTCGAGTGTAACCCGCACATTTCCCAAGTACCGGACGGTTTGGTGGAAGTCTTGAATGGCGGAGTGCGCTAGCTCCACCACGTAAAGTCACAGGTGTATCCTACCGTCCGTACCATTCTTTCGTTGGAGTTACGAAAGGTGGAATACCTGGAACCCCTGGTTAACAATATTCTCTCACAGTGATTCGAGATCTTCATTCGGGTGATGGCCCCGAATCACTACGCGGTGACGTCTCTCTTCCGTCACCCGGTGAAAGAAGAATGACATCCTCATTCTTCAGCGCAGTCAGCTTCCGGACTACCGCCTGGTGATCCTTGAAGTCAGCGACGTGCATAAAAAAGTGCGCGCGCGTATTTCGTCCACTCAATTTTGATTTGGAACAGACCTGTAAAACTCGCAGGAGTTCCCGGATGTCGAGGACATTTTCTTTGTACATGTCCCCGCTCCGTCAGCCGTTTCCGGCGTAACCTTGACTTGCTGTTGACTTGGTGTTGGTGGCAGGAGGGGTTAAAGTTTGGGAGGAAGTAGGAGCTGGAGAGGAAGCAGCTTTCCCTACACTATCAGACGTGAAGATCTTAGATCGAGAGCCGGATGTACTGGCGGCGGGAACAGAAGCAACGGTCGTGGACCCTACATAATTTACTTTTAGTTCGTTCCTCACGTCATTAATACCTATGTCGGCGGTGTTAACAAGTGCACTAATGGGTGAAAACCGGTTTTATATGTTTAGGAGCCTACGTTCCTGCGATGGTTTTGGCTTAAAAACTTCCTTTGCGGGTATATACCCCTCCTCGCATTCCATATTTTCGTGGGGGCGGGGTGACTGAACAATGCGAATGATGCACTTAGGCGCAGACTTAGTTTCGTCAATGTCTTCTGCTGACTTCCCGGTGAACACCAGAAAGCTGGTGGCAGCAGGTTTTGTTGATGGATGAGCACCAGACTCACCTGAAAGGGCAAAAGCTCCAGTGGACGCCGGTTCACTGCGCTCCGAGGAGGTCATCAGGGCTGCAGCAGGAGAGGCAGCAGACGTTGCCGTCTGGTGCCCAGCAACTGCTTTCGAAGCGACCGCGCTGAAGTCAGGCGGCGGTTGGTCGGGGACCAATTCGCCGCCGTGGTGGTGGAAGACTTCTCCGTAGGTTTGCTTTCCACACAAACCGAGTTCGTCGGTGCTTCCTGGGGTACGACCCGAAGGAAACCGTTGATAACCGACGGATCTATCGTGTCAGATATCATGATATCGGAGTTTTAAAACAATATAGAAACTCGGGCTAAAGAAACGCGGTCACGCTCGCAACAGGAAAAGCGCACCCAAATGAACTTACTGCATCATAAGATGCAGCCAGAGCAGTAGGTAACGCTTATGCGCTGCGAGGTGGATGCAACCCGCACGACTCGTGTTGCCTCGGCCACGTGTTGCAGTAAAAACTGCAACTGCGCGTAAGTTCACTCCCGAAGGTTCGAACTGCGCGCCGCGGGACCACGTGCCCGAGAACGAAAGCACATCAATCGACCGGATGTCAGCGAGTAGCATCGGAAGCGCGGGCGATCCTCACACTACCGAGGTCGGGCTCGGAATGACATACGCAAAGGTACAATACTGTATGCTCGATTATCTTCCGCCAACTAGTGACAAAAGAGCATCGGTCTGCGTTTCCGGTGGCTGAGGCAGTCTTTCCTCAGAATGACCAAAAATCCTATAGTAGGAGTGGGGGACATGAGTAACCAATGAAAACGCTAGGTTTTGTCCACTATGGAAGGAGTCTCTGTAAAGCAGCAGGGTGTCGACGCTCTACTAAAAATGGTCGTTGAGTGGCTATCTCTTAACGCCAAACGGCCATTCATTATAGTGGTCACCCGACACCTTCGAGAGAACAGACCGTCTCTAGTGACGTCACGGTATTTGGGCCCAGCGGCCCAGGTGGGGTCCACTTCAGGCAATCGTAAAAGTACAATTCCTCATTAAGTTTTCAAATTTTTCTACGACTGGTTTATTTTAAATACTGCAAAAACAGTACATAATTAAATGTCCTATTAATAATGCACAAGTTTAAACTATTTTGTCTTAACCATGAACTTCCAAGAGCAATGCGTTTGTCAGTATCATATTCATCAAACAACATTAAAAAATGTCTTTAAAAAATATGACATAATTTGGATATAAAAAAAACACATCTCACATTTTAGTGTGCAACGAATTGTATAAAAATGTTGAAAAGGTATCCATAACTTTAAAGAATATACTAGAATAATAAATAAAATAATAATTGAGTTAAGTACAGGATTTGTAAAGAAACAAAATATATCAGTAACAATTTATATTACATTTATTCATATTTACATACAGCAAATAATCAAATATTATTAAGAGTCTACGCATATATTTTTTGCAATTTGATACTTCAATATAAATTACAAATAATTCACTGAAAACGTGAAGTAAGAAAAGTGGAAACATAGAAATCATTTGCAATTACAATGCCAAAGATGTACCACAGAACAAAAATCATATTCCCAATGTAAGGCAATAGTTTCCCTTTAATAAAAACTATCAGGTACTCACATGGGAGGCTATGAGAAGGCTGCCTTACTCCTACTTTTCAGACTACCACCTGTGCTCAGATGGCCCAAATTTATTTACATATTAACAGAGTGCAATTCCCTGTTAATTATAGAAAAAATATGTGCCACATTTATACTGTGTTTACATAAAAACAAACAGTAGAAGAATTCTATATACAATTAATTTTTACTCCTTTTTTATTTGCACCATAGTTTTAGAATTGAAAGTGTCAATAAAATTCTTCACAAAATTATTGATTAAAATATTTGCCCCAGTTTGAAAAATGCAATGATTGAGGTTTTCAATACTATGATTCGGACAATTGTGACCTTCAAATAAGTCCAAGGGCAAGCTCCTTAAAGTGGAGCATTTTAGGACTTCTCTCTGGTTTCAATTTCTCAAAATCTTTTCTTTAAAAGAGGAGAGAATTTTGTTTGTTACAATGAAATTGTAAGAAACAAATCTCACAACATCGTCACTAGGATAACTTAATCCTCTTCTATTGGTGGCATTAATTCAACACCAATGAGGATTTTCATAAGAAGGATCGTACACAATATGTGACAAATGCCTTTTAGAGTACGAGGTGATGGCAGAATAACGTTACCTGTACCACGTACAAATTTACATGGGGAGAAATTGAATGCATCAAGGAACATAATACCACTAATTCCCACGAATACTTGTTAACTTTATGTCCTTGTGCCATTGAAAACTGTTCTCTAATAAATAACAACACGTCTTTCCTCTCTGCAAGTGTCACTTTTAAATCATAAAGTATATTCATAATTACATCTATTCTTTCATCTACTCCAATGTTTTTCCCCGGTGTAATATTCATGGGTGTCCTGGACCATGTTCTCAACTTCATGCATATTACCAATTTCTTTAGACAAAGCCATTCCACCTATTTCTTGAATAGACACCCTTCTAACATAAGAAGCAGCCATTAAGTAACTATTAACTCTCACTGCACAATTAATTTTGCAAGAGTCATCTATATTACTACTATAATAGCAGAATCGTTCTTAACAATTACACTCCATTGTGGATGAAAAGTAAAATCCTTCAAGATCACTAAAAACTGTTTAAGGTTCTTAAATGATACTCTTTCCTCTTCCCTATTAAATGAAGCAATGCTATCTTCAATTGCTCTCGCAATGCAGTTTCTATCAGTTTTTTCTCTTCTCCCCTCTGGATTTTCTCGCACCTTTAAAGAAGTCCCTGAAGATGACATGTATGCTGGACAGCCTGGGAACACTGATGGAACAGCATCTAGGAATGAAAATGAGAGGAAAGGTTTAAAAGGCAAAGAAATTACAGCTTCTGGCTGGGCTGGGTAAAATGAAAATAAGTGGCACAAAATTAAATGTAAGTATTTGAAACAATGTTCAACATTTTACGTACTTTCCACTAAACAAGATTTGGAAAGAGGGGCGATTCTTCCACTCTTCCCGTCAAAAGCACACACTTCTCTTGTTATCTCTCCTTCTCGAAAGTACATTTCACACTCATGTAAAATAACTACATGTAGGTGAGCACTACTTTGAGGTTATACATTTCAATGAACCTTTAAATTAAAACTAAATTTAACTGAAACAAATTTAAAATGTTTACCTTTGAGTTCATCACTTCAAAATTCTTCCTATAAACTGATCTAATCCATTTGCTTCGTAGTTCCAAATCAGTTGGGAACGAAGAAACAAAAACCTTTGAACCATTTCTATAATTTGCCCGACAAATAGGTACACTGCACTTCTGCAGCATTTTCCGAACTTTAAAGTCACTCCAGGTTTGATATAATACTTTTGGATAAAAACCCGTACAAAATATTCAAAGAAATCACAAAACACTACGAACCAAAACAGCTACCAGCTACTAAATCTATGAAACACACTCACTGCCGCTATACTACACGCGGGAATCGCTGGGCCCAAATTGTGTGACGTCACGCAACTGATATTTTACGTTTGTAGAGCCTGTTTTCTCGAAGGTGGTGGGCCACCAATGACCGGCCATTGATGACTACTTATTTCAAGTGGCCACCAATGGCCGTTTGGCGATGACAGATGGTCACACCTATGGCCATTTTCACTTAAGCGTGTACGCGTCCGGGGGTGTTCTTTAACTTAAAATGATAAATGGGAAGTGTGAAAGCTCTATTAGCTCCAATTTATGTACATTGGTTCATTTGGACGAAAATGATATGTATTGTTTATAATAGTGTTTTTATTTTTCGCTCTTTTCAAGTTTGTTCAAGCTACACTGGCGTCGCTTCTATGCGCTCCAGCTCCACTACAACTCTGGATTGAAGATTTGGTCATTATACGGTCTATATAGGTTAACTTAGCAGCGAGATATTAAACAGTTCCGCCGAGATCACCAGAGTATGCATGGTAACTGCGTAGAATTGCCGTTCTGCATTTACACAAAAATTGCCAAAGACATAGACTGTGTAACGTTTTTTAAATTTTCATATTGATCAGTCCTTCGGTCAGAAACATATTTCAAGGCAATGTGATGAAAACTACCTTACACCATTGTGTGGTCACTTTTTTCTGCTTGGTAAGTTTGTTTTTGAAATCACTATGAGTTTTATTTAAATTTTTCTAGAAGTACTTTTTAGGTGCATAATATTTAAAAAAAAATCATATTTTGAACCTAACTGATTACGTAGAAACCGTTAAAATAAATAACACTAGTCGTAAAAAATTTGCGTCATATTGTTTAATTAATATTTGCTGGTATGACAAGAATTACCTGTGAAGCTACATGCCAGAAGAATATTCCTCAAATTTGTTTGCGCCATGATAAAATATCCTGTTTTCTTCAAGAATTCATTGTTATTCTATCTTAAACATTAGCATTCAAGTAGTTATTATGTATAAACGACGTATAATTTTTTCAAAAAAATTCGCGGGGACATTCAGCGAGTTCATGCACTTTCTCGTACCATACTGCAGCCGCTCGATCTGCGCGCACGACCTTGAATCCTAGCCTTTGGCGACGGGTACGTTTCTAAAAACATTGACTCACCGTTGGGAAAATTACAGAAATTCTAGTTCGCACTTGCAAAGTAAGTGATGCACATGAAAGCTAGACGTATGAAATTTAACCAAGGGCGGCTCTGGATTAAGTTTTCGGAGGGGACAGTAACCAATGACAGGTACCCCCCCCCCC
>NNCF01128375.1:92179-293432 GCA_002313205.1 Laupala kohalensis
CCCCCCCCCCAGCTTTCGGAAGATCAAAATGAGAAATAAAATTAAATACTTTAAAATTAAGCAATTCATTGAAAAAACATACACATAAAAATATGAGATTTACTCATAATAGCTAAAGCTAATCTTAGTTCAGCCACTCGGTGAAACCATAGTGTTGAACTTCACAATATGTAAGAGGTCTCGTTTTTAGCCAGGGATTAAATTTAAGCTAGATCATTTTTATGAAACCTTCTCTAATGCACTTCACATTTCTATATGCGGTGTGGGTTTTGCCTTCAACATAGTCTCAACTGATCTAATAAATTTCTTCTGCGAAGTACTTCCGCTTTTTCTTGCGGCAGATATTATGTACTTCTATTTCTTATTTCTTTCCTCTGATAGGACAGTGAAAGAATCGTTCGTTCAACTTCTTTACTTCGCACTGCATTTTCACTTTCTCCGTCGCAACATTCTCTTCGATTTCTTTTCAGGATTTCCCCCAGAATCTTGTCGGACACATATTCCACTCCTTCTACAATTGTTTGCAAACCATATTTCTATCGTCTTCCCGTTATCTTCTGTTTATTATTACTCTAGAGGCAACTTATTATTAAGGTTTTCAATTATGGCCATAGCCAAATCTCTTTCCACTTCTGTGTTCTGCATTATTTCTACACGAAACTTACAAACTTCCCCTGATTTTCCCAATACTTATTATTATGCGGCATCTATGAGTGATTCGGACAAGAAAGTGGTCCGATCTTCATGTCACATTGCTGTATGTTCTCACATTCATCGCTTCTGTTTCCCTCCGTCTGTATATCAAAACGTGGCCCATCTGTTTAAATACTGTACCTTCAGGGTTATCCCGTATGTATTTGTGGATGTTCGTCCTCGAAAAAATGTAGAGCTGATAACCAAGTCTCTTCTAATTGCGGACATTATAAGTTTTTTCTCGTTGCTGTTTGAGAGATTGTGAAGGTTATTGAGACGCGTGGTTCCTTTACATATTTCTTCTTTACCAATTTTGGCATTCATAATCTCCCCCCCCCCCATTATAAGTTTAACATCATTTNACATCATTTGATGATGAGGCGTAGTGTGTTTGCTCTAACTTGGTTATAACTCTTCAATTAACGCATCGTCTGCATTTTCCTCAGGTTCATGCGCGTTTATTATGGTCATATTAAAGAATTTGCTTCTTACCCAGAGTGTAAATTGTCTACCATTAATTCTATTGAATTGTATGATGTTTGCATTAAATATTTAGGCAACCCTTCCCTCATTCTGGCTCTTTCCTTTCCCGCTGCTAAATATGGTATGGGACTTTGTTCCCCAATTTCTGCACCGTCCACCTGATCTCTTGAATGACTCTATCTGTATTTTTTAAGTATGTAACTCCTCAGTTAGTCTTTGTTTTAAAGGAGTTCGAATAGTCCTAATTCACAACCAATTATCACTTAATGAAAAAAAAAGTTATAGTCAACCGAAAAATATTTGCCAAAACCGGCTTTCGACAGCATATGCTGTCATCTTCAGTGGCTTACAATCAAGATACAGGAATATATTTAGCTATTGTTAAATGATCTTAATAATAATTACATACAGTAGTAATTACAAAAATATGTATTAAAATGGAGAGTACTAGTATGTTGAAGTTAATAATAATAAAAGAATTTAATACTAATTAGTTTCATATATTTAAAAGATTATATAAGTCGTTGAATAATCAATGTTTGTTTGCAAAATTATTACATGAAAAATTGAAATTAGTGAATATTTTTGCAATAAGAAAACGTTTTATAAGCTGAGCGTCTTACCTTCTCTGCCCTGGAGGTTTGTGTGTGGAATGCGAGGATCTGACCGTCACTGTGTCTTAAGAAGGCGTGACGGGACAAGGGTGTGAGTGGGTGGGTTTTACCGGAAGATGAATGCTAAATGGATTCTAGTAGGAGGGTTGCTATTGGAGAGAGAGGGAAGTTTGTTTGTTCATTTGAAATTTGTGTTTGTTTTTTTGCTTTCTGAATGTGGATTGACTCCAGTAAAATTCTGTTATAATATTTATTTTCTATTTCAAGTATATGTGTGCGTGTCTGGACTGAAGGTGTGATTTGAGTCTGACAGGCGTGTAGCAAAGTGAGATTTGTCTGTCTTGTATTTTATTGCGTGTAAGTGTTCTTTAAGGCGTATAGCAAACTTCCTTCCACTTTGGCCAATATAGTGAGCCTTACAGTTTCTAAATTTAAGAATTTATTCGCCACTTTTATTTAGGTTTGATATCTGCAGAAAAGCCAAGAAAATATTGAAGAAATGTTCATTCAGGGCAGTTATCGATAATTCAGTTATCTTTAAGACAAGAGTCTGTACATATTGGAATTATAATTAGTATTCATGTTATGAATCGCACGCGCTGTGAATGTTAATATCTAGCACGATGCTTGCGCTTAGACGAGCACCATCCTAATTGTGTGGAAATAAAAATGAGACCGAGTGATAGATTGTTGGTTTGGAGAACTGCCTTGAGAGATCTTCAATATTTTCTTTATATTTTGGACAACTATCAGTCCAGTGGCGAAACTAGTGGTGGACCGGTGCCCTCTCCAATCAGTTCTGGAGTCCACCTGAGAATTTTGTGTTGAGAACAGATCGATTGCCGTGTAATAAATGAGCCAATGGTTATGGGATCTGGAGAAGAGACAACAGTACCGAAGAATATCTTACAAAAGTTCATTGACTAGTTTTATTAATATTCAGCTTTCGCTACAAAGCATTTTCCACACCAGCTTTGTAAGTGCAAGCGAGTGAAATGCCGTTAAATTTGACAATTATTCGAATGCAATTGCACTCCCATTTAACTCAATCGGATGCGAGAGAAACGCATAGGCATGGCTCAGCAACACACCTCTCTGCTTTTTAATAAAAATGAAAATGTGAAAGAAAACATTACTGCGGGTATGGCTTTGAAATGTTTCCCCGAAAAAACTGCAACCCAAACATAGCTTCTTGTTGGCTAACGCAGGATAAAGTAAGATAAAATTCATACATCTAGCTTTCATGTGGATCACTTTCTATAATAACGCGAACAAGGATATATGTTATTTTTATTTCAATAGTAAATCAATGTTTTTAGAAAAGTATCCCTGTCGCGAGGCTGAGTGCAGGTCGAGCGGCTGCACTGTACTGGTTTACCAGCTGTACAGATAGGAGGAAGCTGCGCTGTCGAACACATACGCAGTGCTCGCTATTGAATGTCGTAGCATCAATACCACTCATTATCCCTTTATGGATCATGTCTTCTATTAAAGATAATTTAAGAAGCTTTGTTTAGATGGGTGTTAAAAAATTCAAGTGTCCAAATTTGTAAAAATAATCGTTAAATAAAAAAACTATTTTCTATGAAATATTTTTATTATTAAAGACTAACAGCACCGTCTGAAAGAGAGTTACAAAATCCATAATATTTGCTACTGAAAATAATGTCATTAAAATAACTACTTATATTTTTAAAAAGTCATTAAAAATTTGTTTTGAAAATGATTCAAGATAGGAGCAATATTTTAAGGAGATACTACACAGAAGTTCATACTGTCTCTGATAGAATTCACATACTAAAAATTCAATGGAATTGCTGAGAAAAAATGCTCTTATTTGACTCAGAAGTCAAGTAATTTGATGTCAAGTCTTCCAGTGACTTTTACCTAACTATTTCCAGTTGCGTTAATTTTAAGTGTGCATAAAGTACCAAATCAGGTGATCTCAAGTCTATTTTTGTTTCTTTATTTCTTGTAATAAGAGTATAAAAATTTGTCAATTTTTGCTGTACTATGCGCATAAATCTTGCTATTTCAGAAAAGCATGGCATAATAACATAAAAGTAGCATTGTCCTTAGTGTATCATAAGCTTTCATGTGATATGTTATATGATAAATTTGTTGTTAAATTTAATTTTGAATTTTAAAACTTTGAAATTGGCAAATTTCATATGAGGAAACGTTTTCAAAAATATATACGGGTTCTTCTTTATTTCTACAAACATAGTAAACAATTTCAACTTGGGATTCCCATGGGATCACATGGAAAATATTATTTTGATTTGCATTGTACATATTAAGGAAGCAAACTTTATAGAATGACATTTAGTGTAGTGGCATAAACGAAATTAAAATCCATGCTTATGTTTTAAAGGGTATTTTGAACCATAGCTTTATTTTTTAAATATATTTTTCTCCTCATTGTCAATAAATAACCAACCGAATTTATATGTAAACAATAATGAAAATAAATTGAACAGACCTATTGTTTGTTATAGTTCTGGGACTTACTTTTAATGTATAACAGCAATATATTAAACCAGGACTTTAAAAATGCCCAGAAATGATCCTACATTTCAAATTTATTTTGGGGATTCACAAAAAGGTCCTAATTTTTGCTTTATGGTAAAAGAAACAATTTTCCATGTTGAAACCTTATTTTTTACCTCCAGTTTGCTCCCGACACAAAAATGTGCCAGAGTGAAAGGTTATTTTATATATTTATATAGGACACATTTTTAAAAATTTTCAAACGTATGCAGTTCTTTCCTGTAAAATTTATTGAAGTGAAAAATGTTTTGTTAAAACTTCATTGACAAAAGAACATTCTTAACATCAAAACATTGTAATCTGAACAACCTTAAAAATTGTGGATACTTAAAAAGTCCTTTAAAAGACCTTAAATTTTAGTGCAAAATAAGACTGGAAACCCTGCAACCTGGTCGTAAGTTTTTAATTTGTAGAAATTCTCATAAAAATCTCTATTTTTTACAAAAATTTAATAGAGTGACATTAAAAAGTAAAATCATTCATTTTGCTATGTGTGCAACTACCACAGACTATTGAGTACATTGTGCCCACTAATTTGAGTAAGGAGGCTAACATTCCTTATATGTTTGGAATCAAATATTAAGTTAAACTTGAAAATGCAACTATTTTTTTCCTTTTGGCGGAGGGGAAAATGCTTCAGGCATGAGATTTGATATCCCTGGTGTGTGGGACTCCCACCCCCTAAAAACCATCTCTTCGAATGCTGTTCACGGGAACCATCGCGAGATATAACTTCACGGAGAGATAGACGGTTAACAGAGCTTGTACGTCTTCATATTCTCAGTCGTTTTTCTTTTCTTTTCATTACGTATGAAACAAATTCTTGAATGATGCTCAATTTCTTCGCAGAGCATAGCATTTTCTGTACTATAGTTGATGGAGAGGTGTACACTCTCAGTTTATTATTTAGGCTACTCCTCTGACTATGGTATGCTGTGCACAAAAATATTGTATGTATGACGTTGTCATCTTCGTAACCACAAAATTCACATTTAGGGTTGTCTGCTCTTTTCAATCTATGCAGATACGACTTAAAAGAGCCGTGTCCGGAGAGAACGTGGGGGAGGTGGAAATATACCTCTCCGTGTCTTCTATTGAACCACGGTGCAATAACTGGAATCAGTTGATGAATCCACTTTCCTTTGGTACCTTGATCCCATCTTCCTGCCATTCTGATAGGAGAGACGTTCGTGCCAGTTTCTTGATGGCTTCTTTCGTCAACCTCGGATGTCTTTCGCGAACGAGCTCCTTCACATCGCCATACACAGCTTACCTATCCACCAGATCTATAGGGGGAAGGCTAGCTAATAAAAATACAGCGCTGTCCAAAACTGTCCGGCACGCTGATACTATCCTCAATGCCAATGTTTTTTGGATTTCTGAGTGCTTCACTCTTGTTGAATGTATCAGTAGTTTGTCGGCCTACACTGGCGCCGCATTCAACATTTTAGAGAGGACTAGAAACAAGATTATCCTGCATTTACTTTCACTTGGTCCTCCTACGTTGGACATAATTCTGATGAGGTTAGATGCTGTTTCAGCTGGCTTGCCAGCCATCTTGCTAATGTGGGGACCATAACTAAGTCTATGATCAATCTCCACACCCAAATAATTAATTTATTTGTTTTGAAGTTCAATCCTTAGAAGATCGTCGTACATAACGTCCATAAGAATGGACTGATCCGTGATCCTTGCATAACACCCCATGTCATTTTTTCTTCAATCTTAAAGACCTCGTCATAGATTATCTTCATCTCATTGAAATAATCTTCCACAATTCTCAGTAAGTACTCTGGTACCTGCTTCTTCTTAAGGACCTCTATTATATCTCTCTTTTGCGCAGAATTAGAGTCACTCCTGATGTCGATTGCCACTAGGACACAGAATTCTTTCGTATTTCCGGTCCCAGCTTTTGCCGTTTCTGAGATGCGCATCACTTCTATGACGTCATCTGTTGTCGATAACCCTTTCCTGAAGCCCTATTGACTAGCGGACAGATTCCCTTCCGCTACCAGATGTTTCTCAAGTCCTTCAAGGATCAGACCTTCAATGAGTTTGCCCATCTTGGCGAGGAGAAACAATGGCCTATATGGAGTCGTTATATCTAAAGGCTTGTGACCTTTACGTTGGAGAACCAATTTCTGCCTCTTCCAATTTACGCAACGAAACCCGTGTTTCAAGCAGAGGTTTAATACCTACAGTAAATATTCAAAATATACTGTGGTTACTATCTTCAAGACTTTAGAGGGTATTCCACCTATGCCCGGAGTTTTCCCAGCTTTCATTTTCTTTGACGCCTTTCTCAGTTCGTCAAAGATGAATTCATCTTCTTGCTTAAATGAAATGTTTTCAGGGCGATCACGTAAGCAGGATTCTCTAGCGGGGAATAGCTCGTGGATTATAGTTTTTACACAAACGGGATTATCCTGTCCGGGGATTGTTGTTGTGACTTTCAGTTTCTTCGTCACAGTTTTTAAACACTTTGCCCCATGGATCGTTGTTAACTTCTTCAATCAGTTATTTCCAACATCGGGTCTTGATTTCTTGTTTTCTTGTTGCAGCCGTCTATGAGAAACCTTGTACATGTCTCTATGACGCTCGTCCGTTTTTGCTCTTGTAGCTTGTCTTCAGTTCCTGATACACTCTTTCCTGAGGTCGGCTATCACCCGAGTCCACCAGTAAACGCCTCGTTTTGGGTTTTTATCTCTTTGTTTTGGCATCGACGCGTTTCAAGCTTCGGTGATTGCGTTCATGGCAACTTTTACTGCGTCTTCGAAGGATTTTGCTTTTGTCGGCCAGTGTAGTTTGTGCATCTCTCTTAATACTTCAAGTGATGTCCTCGTCTCCTCCGTGTCAAGTTTCTTTGTGTTCCAGACACGTTTTCTACTTCATTTCCCTTAGGCTTCTCTCTTATTGTAGAGTATTCAAAGTACTGATGATCACTCACAGTCTCTTCTAATTATCTCCAGTTTTAATCCGCCTAGCCAAGTTGGCTGAGCTTATTGTCAAGTATTATGAGCGAAGCGTCACCTCTTGCAAATGTGGGTTCGCATCCTGCTTTCAGACCAATGAAATCGTTTTTGGCGATAAACTCGCACACAATATCTCTTGTCTGAGCGGTGATTTCTATTCTGATGATTTGCTATTAAAATCACCGGCCACTACTATATCTCGATTTAATGTTTTATGCTGTCTTCCAGCATGTCAATTTGCAGTTAAATTTCTCAAACGGGACGTTTGGAAAGAAATAGATGTATATTCGTAGCGTATACACTTCAACCCAAACAAACTCAAAATTCGTCGATTTGAATGCGCGTACAGGAATTGTTCTGTCATTGATAGCGATTCCAGTTCTCCTGAATGAATCTTGATACCATACAGAGTAGTCTGTTTTATTGGGCTGTTAATTAGTCAGTATCACGTCCACTACTCTCTCTTTAGCATCCTGCATTAGCAAGCCTTGAGCTTGCCCACTTTTTGCCAAATTTACTTGGAGAAACAACCATTAACGCTGTCCTCTTGGTAAGTTCCGCAGTAAAGGAGACACATTTATTGTTTCGTAGAATGTTGTTACTTCTTAGTTTTTTATAGTTACAAATAGAATATTCTACGTTCCCATTGACGAGGTCTCCTGGTTTTACGCACTTGTAACTAATATTTCTGCGGTCTGTACCTCTACATCTAGGGAAGATATGCCCGAAATGTAGGCATTTGTAACACTTGGTTACCTTACTCCTCTCCCTGATTCGGAAGTTAACCCAACCAATTTTAATTCTTTTCGCTTCAAGGAGTTTTCGTGCCGATTCTGAAGCCAACATGATAGTTGTTTGTTGCATTCCGCAATATCGTTTCATGAGGCGGCAATAATTTACAAGGGAATCTTGAACACTTGCAGTTATTTTGACTGCTTCTATTATTTCTTCAACCATTATGTTTTCGTCAATATCCCTTATTTCTACTACGGTTTTTGGTATCAAAGTGTTAATTTTCGCTTTGTCTCCGATTGCCTTACTTAACGCTTCGTTTAGTGAAACTATGTTGGAGTTCTGTTCGAGCAAGATTTCCTTATTTTGTGTTTTTCTTATGAACACAATACTTGTGTCGTGTTCCTTGGGGCCAACAGTTTCTTTAATTTTTTATAATGTCAGTATAGGAAACTCCTTCATTAGTCGTGACTTTGATCGCTTGGCTAAGGGATTTTCTTACTTTGCCTGGTTCTTCTTTCATTAGCATTTTCTTGTCTTCTTTCTTTCTTGCGGTGCTCGGGAGGTTTCTGGCACTCACCCGTCGCTTCTGGTTCTACGTCATTCGCCTCCTTGGTTTTTTCTCTCGTCGCGTCTCCTCTCTTCTACCGACGGTGGACTTGACGCTTCTCTTTTCTTTCTCTATTGGGGTTGAGTTGCAGGGTCAGTTGTCGGTTTTTTTGTAGTCTGCGTGGTAGACTTGGTCAATGTCATAGAAATCTCTTAGATTGCGGTGAACCTCTGAGGTTCACCGCAATCTAAGAGATTTCTATGTTTGTGAACCAGAAATGGAAAATACTACCCAAATAAAGTACTTCCTAAGGGAGTCGCCTCAGATGAGGAGTTTAGCCTCTACGAGGCCACCTCAGAGGTCTTTGGGTTTCACAAGTTGAATGAGAATGGTAGACGGGCACGGGTAGCGAGCGGGATGGCGCAGTCGGTAGGCGCATGAGCGCGCAAAGCTCAAGGTCCCGGGTTCGATCCCCGGTCTCGTCTCCCATTTTCATTCGACGTAACATGTTTAATTGGTCAATGTCGTCGTCGGTATGGCTATCACCGCCACCTGATTTTCGAGGATACCCAGGGCATTGGAGATTTCCTTCCCTTCCTTGCCAATAACCACACATCTGTTTCTCAGGATGACTGCTTCCTCCACCGCCTTTGCTAGGGAATCCTTCATTATCACGGGGCTGTTATTCAGCAAGTTCCTGTTAACAACGCTCGAATTCTAAAGGATTCTTTCCACCAATGCCTTCTGGTATTTTCCTATTTCCTGAAGCTTCTTCCACTTTTCACTTAAGCTCTTGAAGATATCGTCATCTGCGCAGTGGTCTGTTGATGTTCTACGGGTTCCTTCTTGTGTAGAAGTACTAACAATCCTACTCTTCTCAGCCTCCTTTAATGTAATTGGAGTACCACATGGTACCTCGGAATCATGGAGCTCCTCCCGAAAGGATTCCCGCTTGAGGCATGATTCGAAGTGGACCACATCTTAAACATTGCAGTCGCTGGTTGACGACACCACGGGGCCTGTACGCGCACTCCTGGTCGGCGATACAGGGGATCCGACTCCGTGCACCGTAAGATTTGATCCTGAAGGACCCTGTATGTGGTCACTTTTAATTCGGTGTTTCCCACCCATAGCATTTTCACCCCACTGCCAGGGACCCATGGCGTAACCTACCCAGCATGACTGTCGGGACCACAGTCTAACATATAACTAGTCAGGTCCATCCTTGGTATTTTATTTCCCGGTACCCCCCCCACCGAGGGAGAGAGTTCCCCTAATCACCATGTCGGGAGGCGCCCGATGGGGGACTAGCACCTGCTCGGAACTATTGTTATTATTATTTTATTTTTCACATTCTAGCAGAATGGATGATTGTAATGTACAGGCAATCTGCCAGGTTCCGTATAGTACTACATCTATTACTACTTTTTATTACTTATATAAAGGCACATTTTTATTACTGTTATTATTTTCATTAACTATTTTCACAACTTGTAGTTGGATGAAGTTGAGGTGCGGGGTATACCATGCATCCTCACCTCAAGCAATATCACAATTTAAAAATCTTCTGACTATTCTTCAGGTGTTAAGGATAGCTGCTGTTTGTAAAATTAGGAAAATGGTTTTTGGGAGTTGAAACCGATTAATGCTCAGATTAGACTATGAGGGGTTACTCCAGTGGTGGACAGGACTATATGAACCATTTATACACACTCTATATTCCCTTCCTCCTTCCTTGCGAGGTAGTGTGTTCCTTTCTGCATTTGAGCTCCTGTGGTGTGACCTATTATTTGTCATGATGGTTCTGACTTTTCGATGGAGGTCTTCTATATATCTTAGTGTCCGTGAAACTACTCCAAATGAATACGTGAGCATATGAATAAATTAATTGCTTTTGTTGAATTTCGGCCTTTTAAATCTGTATGCATTAATTTCTCTACTCGATCTTCAAATTCCCCAGTTAGTTCCTTCTATATCCTTGTGTGGTCTACACATCTAAATTGTTGTAGTCCCATATATTTCTACAACTGATTTTCTTCCATTCCTTTAATAATTTCATTGTCGTTTTTTTTGTATAAGGTTCTCTTTTAATTTGACATTTGAAAATGACCAATGTTTTGCACTTATTTGTACCAAGTTTCATTCTAATATCCGTACTGAATGTTTATACTAGTGTGAGTAAGTGATTATGCTTGGTTGAGGATGATAAGTATATTTTAATGTCATCCATATACAATAGGTGAGTGATACTGTGGCTTTGTTGCTCTGCAGATTTTAATTGAAAAAGCACATCTCGTACCATTCAGGAGATTAGAGAGTGGGCTTAGGGCAATGCAAAACCAAAGAGCAGAGTTAATATCCTTGAAATATGTCTCTCTTAATGTTAATTCTGCCAGTTGTTTTAACTTGGCTGCCTATTCTTAAATTAATGGTTGTATTCCATTTTTCCATTATTGCCTTCAGAAAGTTAATGAGGGTTGAATTTATTTTGTGCATTTCAAGGACTTGCTGAAGCCAAGAGAGCGGGACTGAGTCGAATTATTTTTCATAATCAATATAGCTACTGAATAAGTTTCTAGTTTTGGCTTGGGCTTGCTTCAGGATGACCGAATCTATGATAAGTTATTCCTTACAGCCTTTGAAACTTTTCCGACATCCCTTCTGCTTCTTACCTAAAATCTCATTCTGCTCCATGTGTGTCCTAATTAACTCCGCTATACAGGTTGTCATGACTTTGTAAAATGTTTGGAGGTACTGAATTGGTCTATATTTGGCAGGATCGGTACTTTCTTCCCATTTGGGTAATAGAAATGTTGTTCCTTCTAAAAGAAAATTTGGCATTTCTTGTGGGTTGTTTACAAATTTTTTCATGTAATGTAAAATCAAGGATGGAGGTAGTTGAACTTTTTGAATCAATAATTTTGAATATTGACAATTCCTGGACTTCTCCAATTGTGTGTGTAATTTATGACACACTTCAAATTTTAAATCGAGTTTCACGAAAAAACAGTGTCAATACTCTCAGACGATGTAATTTCACCACTGATCCAAGGTGCATCTCCATTGTGGGTCTCACTTTTTGATCAGATCGATGACCAGAATTTCTCCACTTCTGTGAAGTTCGGGTGACATTGGCCAGAAGCTTTACTTGTGTGGTTGGTCTTCATTTTTGTGTGAATTCTTCTGTAAAAGTTCCTTCCGTTATATTTTAATAACCTGTTGAGAAATCTCCTGCGAACGAATGTGTTGTATCTACTAATTCGAGTTTTTAATGCGTTCAATCTTTGCTTGAGTGTATCCATATTCTCACTCAGATTTTCCTTTAATTTATTATGAATACTGTATCTATAAAGTATTTGTATGACTTTCTTTTGCAGCTTTTTGTTTACATTTTTCCTCATCGCCTGATGAAGACGAGCAATGTCTTTCCTGATCTTTTCAATTCTCGTGATCAGCCTCATCTTCTATTTGGCCATTGGTTTATCTCCAGTTGGTTTAGTAGTTTCTGTACATGTACGTATTTTGGCGCCAATGCATGTGACAGCAGTTAATGCAGCGCAGTAGATGAGCGAATGCATTTGCTCAAAGGAATGAATGGGTGTTAAATATTCTGTTAGAAAAGTGTCGTTGATGGTTTGTATTATGCGCGGAAAATTTCTTGAACTTCCTTGCCGTGAAATTGTAGGTCTCTTAGTGGGGTCAAGCCCCGAATATTGTGAGAGATACTTATTTACAGAATGACGAATTTCAAAGGTTTCATTTGCTTAGTAGACTGCATTGTTTGGATGTGATTGTGGATATGGATCACGATCAGTTTCTTGTTCAGTGGAGCAGTTCACTTGGTCCACAATAAGTACAGATACGAGGTTTTCATTTGCTGTCTCATCTTCTCTCGCATTATCAATTCTATCTCTGATTTTAATTGACTCAAAATTTGGGGATTAGTTTGTTGGTAACTATTACTCTTCTTTGGTCAGGTATTCTTTGTTCAGTCACATTAGTGGTAGGATATTTTTCAATGAAAATACGGTGTAGTTCTTGACTATATCCAGTTAAGTCTGTTTCTAATTCTGTGATCATGTAATACGTATGGTAAAAGTATTAATTTCTTTGGTCCATTTCATGCGGGTACGTTGCCTGCCTGCTTGGGTGATCCCAGATAAAAGTGGATTTCTCCTCTGGGAAACACATTCTGCAGTTGTAGTTCCTGATATTGTTCTCCTATAATCAGTTTCGGTTGTTGCAGATTCGGGTTTCCCGTTGCTTGTCCGACGTTTCAGCACAGCATCACTAGCTGTCATGGCGAGCGCTAGCTCCAATCATGCCCTGACGCTCCCCAGGCAACATGTTTTCCGAGGCCTTACGACTTCTTAAATGCATCAAAATGGGTTGGGTTTCTTGTCGGCGTTTTCCTTCACCTAGAAGGGTTGATTTTGTACATGAGCCCTGCCTACTCTGAATGAGGTTTTCAAAGGAGGGAAAAACTTCAGATAGGTGACGGGAACCCTTGGTCTACCCGGTTCACCCGTTGACTTCCGTGGGAGGGGGAAGAATAAAGTGTGAATAGATCGATACATTTGTTGAGGAAGGGACAGCGGGCTGCTGCTCCGATTGGATGCCTCTTACGACTGGGAGAGGTCCCATGGTGCTCTTCAGACGGACCCGGACACCACACGGGAACTATTATTATTATCATTATAATTTTTCCTTCATTTTTTAATCTCAGCATGTTGTTGCTGGTATAGACGAAATACGGGTTCACGTCAAGCATTCTCATTTACTCTGTGCTTAAAAATTTTCTTACTGTCCGGATTGTATTCAGAATAACTATTTTTTGAATGATAATGAATACATTCTTGTGTAACCCTAAAATTTAAAGGCTTTCATGGAGGGACTTCGGAATCACATTCGCTGCAGAAAGAACGGTTGTTACGATGTACACCCTGTCTGGCTTCCACATCTTTTTAATTTAATTACTGAAAACGGAATATTTATTCCTCTTATCATTGATTGCTGCCTAAATATTTGTGTGTTAGGGATTGCTACATCAACTAGATAGATTACACTCATCTGTCTCGTAACACAATATCAGGTCTGTTATTAGCAATGTGTTTGTCAGTTATAATGGACCTATCATAATAAGTAGTGTATATTTCGGACTCAAGCGCCGGTGGTGGATCATATTTATAGCACGGTATTTTCTCTTGTAGCATCTTCAGTTTCCAACTTATATTTTGGTAAATAATCGTTGCAACTTGAATGTGTCTACGCAAATAATCTGATTGAGCCATTACACTACACGTGGACATGATATGCTGGATGATCTCAGGCTTCTGTTTACATTTCCTGCTTCTATCATCTCTTGCTTTTGGATTTCTAATTATGTATTTCACGTAATTTTTTGTTTTGATGACTTGATCTTGTATAGCCATCAGGAATCCTTCTATCTCTGGAAAGTGTTCCCCATGTCTGAGCCATGCGTTCGACGCTACATTGTCGACATACGTCTGGTCAAGGTTATGCGGATGTCTTCCATGAACAGTCATTCTTCGCCATTCGTTGCATTTCTCTGCATTACTTCGGATCACTTCGTTATCTTGGGCATTTTCTTCTGCCAGGTTTAGAGGTATATACTTGCGATCTGAGGTGCACACACTTTTGTGTAATGTTGAGTGTTGTTTCTTTCGTGACAATAGTATTTCAACTCACGGATTTGTCCATTATCATAATTTTTTATATCAATTATCCCTCTTCCACCTTCAACTCTAGGTAAAGTTAACCGAATAATGCTTGCTTTCTCGGTACGTTTTCGAAATTTTGTCAATCTAACCCGAGTTTGTCTCATGATATTGTCCAGTTCGCTGTTAGACCACTGGATAACGCCAAACGAATGTGTAAGGACAGAGATTGCAAAGGTGTAAATGAATCGGAAAGATTTGTACTATTAAGACCATACGACATAATGTTCTCACTCTTGCTAGGTATTCTTTGACAAGCAGATCCTTTATTTCTGAATGGTTAATTCTGCAGACTTGTTGATATCCTAGGTACTTATAAAATTCATTTTGATCCAGCGCTTCAATACACTCACCTCCTTCAGCTTGAAATCCATTCAGTTCACATTTACGTTTTCCGGTGTTTACAATTTTACATTTATTGAGGCCAAATTTCATGTTGATATCACCTAAAGCTGTTCAGCACATCTGATCAACATTCCAAGCTTCGCATGAGTTGGAGCGTATAGCTTGAGGTCGTCCATATAAAGCAGATGTGAAAGTATTATTTGATCACTGTCATTAGATTTTAAATAGTGTCCGATATCTGTTGCAATCAGCAAATTAGAGTCGGAGATTGTACGTTATAGATCTTCAGTACTTTTATCAGTGAAGCATGCGGGTCCAAATCAAAGGCCTTCTGATAGTCTGTGTATCAGCACGACATTTTCCTACTTTTCTTTTGAACCTGCTTGAGGATTACCGAATCTATTATTAACTGAACTTTACATTCTTTGGTGTTATTACGAGACCCTTTTTGTTCTTCTGCCAAAATGTGTTGATCTTCTACATGATCATTGAGAACTTGTGTTACACATCCCCTTGCAATTTTGTAAAATGAAGGCACGTTATAGGGCGGTACTGAAAAGGATCACTTGACATTTGTCCCTTTGGAACCAGGTAACTCTTTCCTTCAGTTAGAAAAGATGGAATTTCTTCAGGGTTAGTTAGAAATTTATTGATGTGATTTAAAATATGGCCAAGTATACATGTTAATTTTTTTGTCACGAAAGTTATGTATATTATCACTACTGGGGCTTTTCCAGTTGTGAGATTTATTCAGCACTTTTCTCTAGATTTCGTCAGAGATACAGGTTTCCTCATAGGTGTTATTGCCGTGACTTTTCTTCTACCCTTTTAATCCATTCTGCTTTGTGATTGTACTCGGATGTACTGGACCATATTGACGACCAAAAACTCATTACCTGATCTCAGGGGCGTCTTGCATGCTTCTTTGTTCAGTTATCCTTAATGAAGTTTTTAGCTCCCTTGTAAAGCTGTTTCTTGTTATGGTTAAATGGACAGTTTTATTGTTTTCGTCTATCGCAGTTTGAGTATCTTTGTAGCCTAGCACTCAATGCTGCCAATTTTTGTGTCAGAGTATCTCAAAACTCTACTATATCTTGATTAGATCGTTCTCACAGAGTACGAAGACGATATTTAAAAAAAATGAAGTTGACTTTATTTTCAGCCTTCTACTGGGTCTCCTTTTCTCAAACTCCAGAACGCGGGCGATCTCCGATCTCTTCACTTCAGTTCTCAGTAGTCTCTTCTTCCAAGCACGCTATCTTTCCAGCCTCCGTCTTCTATTCTAACTTCCTATCTCCGATATCTTCGAACCATTGTATCTGGCACCGGTGAGAGAAGCGCAATAGACCCAACAGTGGAGCTCTTTAAAGGACTGAATATTCAAATAATGTGGTAGTATGCGTGTATCAAGTGTATCCAAAATCATAGCAAACTTTCAAGATGTTTTCTGTTTTGGAATATTGGGTCGTTTAGTTGGATATGTACCCATATATCGTTGCACTGCAGTCTCAAATCCATCATTCATTTGCTTCACGAAATCATCACTAATATGTACGTTCTCTAGATTTTCATTATAGTTAGATGATGATGCCCTTTCCTTTACATCATTCACTTTATCTTTGTCTATAGTCATGAGGTCTGAGGTCTGTACTTCAAGTATAGCTGGTTGACTTCATGCGCTCTCTTGGTTTACCTCTCTTTTAATATCTTCTAATAAGTCAGCAGTTATCAGCCTCTTATTTACAATTGCTCTTCTCTGGACTCCTATTCTCGGTGCCATAACCGGTATGCTAGGATATTGCTCAATAAAAGCTTGCGAATATATTAACTTGATTCAAAATAAATTGTCTGTACACAGCTCAGGTTGTTTCTCTATATTATTTATATTCAGAAGAGCAGACGTAAAACTTTATCGTTAACATAAATTTATAGTTAAAAATATTGTTTAGAGCAAATAATATGGCTTTAAACCTTATTTATGCCATTGTATTGTACTCTACAAAGATTGCTTCATTAGAGAAAGGTGTAACATGCAGATCAAATGTATAATTATAGACTTGAAATTATCCTAAGAGATGGTGGAAATAATGAAGAATATACTTTTTTTTAAAAAATTTTTACTCATATTAATTTTTTTATTGTTTTAAAATTTAAAACTTCTAATTGTACTCTTATTCTTACTTTGGGCTACTGAGCACGGGGAAATAAATGATCAGAAGGTAGTAAATGAAGTTAAATGTTATTTAAAAATTGGATCATTTGACAAGGAATGACCCATGTGATAATTTGTGCAACTGGCCTTTTGAGTTTTCCATAATTATAAAACAAATTAAAATCATTAATATTTTTAGATCTTCAGAGGACTCTCTGCATCAAAGATGACTCTACATCAAAGTGTGCGCAGTCACATATGTCCTGTATCAAGCCATTTCTGGAAGAAACACATGCACCAGTTCAAAATATCCATCTGCCGTAACCCTTACATCATTTGGACAAAGTCTACAGAACACAGAATGATTTTCATCAAAATGGAAATAATTTTTCATTTTCAATAGGATCAAAATTTCTGTATATTATCATTTTTGTTTTGTTTTTGTCATTAATAATGAATAAGAGATAGATTTAACTTGATTAAAACTTTTATTTAATTCCTTTTTATAATCGTCACGAAGTTCCAAGTAGTTCAAGGTAAGGCAAATTAAAAATTAGATTAGAATACAAAGATATTTCAGAGGGATGGAAATAAATTTTTAAATAAGTAAAATTAATAGAATGTGGAGAAGATTTATGACATGGAAACTTCACTAAAAGGTAACATGCTGTATCAAATATTTCTAAATTACTTTGCATAAAACTCAGGATGCTTTGAGATAGGAAGATTTGAAGAAATAAATATTTTATAGTATTATCTCCTCTGTATTTTAATTATTATTTATATATCTCTTCTGTACTTTGTTACTTTAAAATAACTGAAGTTTATGAGACTCGTAGATAACAAATTTCCTTGTACCTAACCATACATGTTCCATATACATTAAGTCTCCATCAAATAAAGTTCACTGAAGAGCTATTAGTCCATTTTGAAGTCAATATATCAATTTAAAAAATATAACTATAGTTTTATTGCAAAGGTATTGTCTTGTACATTAACTTACACTTTTTTACCTGTTATTCACAAGAAACTTTCAGATCTTTATATTACCCTTACAATCAATGTTATGGTATTCTAAATTCCTCTGGGAGGGCCTTCTTTTTCACACACAACACACATCTCATCCCTTTTTGGTTTTTGAAATTTCCCCCAATATACTATTCTCTGGTTGTTTAGCTGTTTTCTTGACTAGTAGATCAGCTAGACGAGACCCGTGCACTTCCCAATAAATAAAATATCAGACAAGAACAGCTCAGAGTTTCATTTGTGTGCAACACTTGGTAAGGTTGTGTCCTTAGCTCTACAATTTAAGTGATATGATTGGGGAATACATTGAGGCAACTGGTCAACAGTTAATTCCAGGTCTAACACTGAACAACGATATCCCTTGATATTCTTTGATATTCCTTGAACTTCAGCTGACAGGTCTTTCCTGAAAGAGCGCAGGACGTTTTCCCTGGGTTGCAGATTATATCTTTATGATCTGATATTGCTACAGACATGCAAATTTTCTATTTGTACTCCTATGTGCTTGGATCCTAGCGAAATATCCAAGACCTCTTCCCTCGAAGAACTGATGAGTGAATGGCGCAGTTCAGGATGTGTAAGTGTTCTTACTCTCTCACCTTGCACAAATACTAGTACCTGTGGAGGCAAAGATTCAATAGTGATTTCAGGAGGTATAAGCATCGAACTATATGTCTGAGCATGAGCTAAACAGGAGATTCCTAAGTATTGCACAGGGGGTGGTCCGATAACGAAACAAAAATAATTCTTACTTCACAGTGAAAGGCACAGAAACAGACACATTAAAAGTTTCTTCAATCCTGCTTTATTGGTTCGCACTCCACGTTCAGCTGACCCATTAACCAGCGGGGCGATAAGGTTGTTATTATCTGATTGGCAGTACAAAAATTAAGAAAATCCACCGAATCAGAAGGTGGTCCACTATCAATTTCAATTTATTTCATCCATTTTACATACAACAATACAACTTAATGAAACATCTCAATCCATCAACGACGTATAGACAGTTGATCTTTAGATCACCTTGTATGATCACCCATCCTGGCCCGGGTTTTTCTCCGTTTTTCCATCGGGTAGAGGCGGATTTCTTATACGGGTTCTCTAAGCATTGTCTAGGGGCGTGTTTATTGTAACAATAAATCGTGAATTTAGTGTTTTTTCAACTCTTATGATTTTTAAACACTATACTCAGAATAATCTATAGTTCGATAATAACTTGTACATGTAAATTTACAAACATATTTGCGTTAAATTACAAACATATTGACATTATATATGTATTATAACTCGCAGCTAACTTTTTATCTTATCTAGGAACTTTTGCTGAAATTTTTGAATCCGCCTCTGCCTTAGGGCCCTTGATCGGAATTGATGGGATGGTCCATTGCTTGCTTCCGGAGAGTAAATTAGTTTATTGTCCTCCACGTGGTCATACGCAGTTTGTACTGTTATTTGACAATAAATTTATTATTATGATTTGCTCTTGCAAAACAAGGTTCTTATCCTTAATCATCTTCTCTGTTTCTAATTTCTTTGCGGAACTTTGCCACTTTTACAGTGTTGCCCGTCCCTAGCCATGGGGAGGTATGCGCTTGTCTACTACCATAGCCTTTCGTATTTTTGTCAACTTATCTATATATTCTTTAAAAATATCATACTTCTTCTTTGTTTCTATTATCGTCCACGTTTTTTTATATTTAATGTATTTTGTTTCATATATTTCCTAGTAAATTCCGCTCTCTTAGGGGTAGTCCACTATAAATATTTATCATTTATTTACATTTTCGTCATACATACGCAGCATCTAAGCCTTTGGTCATTTACTGGGTTTTATTATCTCATTTTCTCATTCCTCAATGTCTATTTTCTTGAAATTGTTGTCGTTTTCTTTCTCTGTCCTTAGGTATGTTCTCTTATTGTTTTCTTCTTCTTTGCATTCCTATTTTTTTCGTACAAGGCAGCTCTCTTTTGCCCGTCTGTACCCCACAGGTACAGGCGTTTCCGTCCCTACCTCGTGGAGGATGGGAACAGTATTGTCTAGCGAAATTCCTTTCGTATTTGTATTGTGTCACGTATCGAATTCCTGATAGAATTTGTTTGTTTGTATATATTTCCTCTAATCGTTTGTACTGTGTATTCTGTGCTTTTTCAATATCGCTAACCACTGTGCTCATTCTTCTCCTGTATACTCACGGTCATTCAGTTCATGATCTTCTTTGTCTGTACACGGACATATTGCCCCGTCTGCGTATCCCCGTTTGTACCAATATGTCAAAAATCACCGTTTCCTGTCAAAATTTGTAATGTGTATGGTGTTGACGTAAATCATTTTCTATCATTATATGTATAAAATACGCTGACGAGGAATTTACATGTCGTTTGTCCTTCAAGTGCAGTCTGCTATCTTACATTCCTACATTCACTGATTGCTTTCCTTATTTGTCCCTTCCAACCTTTATCGTTTGTTGTTAGTCGTTTGTCATCAATTCATATCTCTTGTCCTTTCCGGATCTTGTAGGGTAAGTAATGTGTATCTACCTCTAAGTATATCGATAATAGTCCTAGCAATAATAACATAGCTTTAGTATATACACTATTGAATATGTCACTCCATTTTAGCACCCGTTGCGTTGGATGCTGCTTAATCTTCTTTCGAAATGTTTTTGTTTTGTTTTACTGGGCCATATCGCACTACAGATTGTTGTAATTTGGAATACTACTTCTTTAAATAGTTGTACCTTTTTTAAGTGTCCTCTAGTTGTTCTAATATTATATTTCATATAATTTTTAAAAATATGGACCCCACATGGCTTCCTTGGGAGCAGTGTGGTTGTATGGAGTTTATTATTATCTCTGTTCCGATTTCTAGTAAAAGGTGTATCTGTTAAATATTGTATCAAAGTAAGATGGCTATGGTGTAGCGGTAACCGTCACCAACAATTAAACAAATGAATAAAAGGAATCGATTACTGTATTATGATAATAAACAGCTTCGGTGAAATAAACAAGCCCTACGTTAGGTAAGCATGTTGCAGCAATTTAAAATGGTGTAGTACTTACCATCACTTACCAGGCCCACTCAGCATTTATTAAGTGTCCCAATTAAGTTCCTGGACTAATTTAAATAAGGGCGTGGTTCTGCCCATTTATTAACATAAAACACACAAATTAAGTTCATATTTCTTATGTGTACCCTACACGTGGACAAGATATGTGATAACTTTCGGTCAGGTGAAAATGACGAGCCGGAAATCGAACCCGGGCATCCGGCTTTGATCGCAGGGGTGCTAACCACTACACCACCCGTTAGCCTTCCACAACCGTACACCATTTCCACCCAGACCTAAAACCCGGAAGACCTGAGACACACCCCCATACAGGAGACAAGTGATCCAGGCAGCACACTATGCTGTGTTTACTTTGTTACCTCTTTCACTCGTACCTTCGTGTTAAGATTTGTTATGTACATATTTCTTCCGTGTACCCTACACGTGGAGAAGATATGTGTTACTTTCGGTCATGTGGAAATGGCGACAAGTCGGGAATTGAACCCCGGTGGAAATGGTGTACGGTTGTGGAAGGCGAACGGGTTGTGTAGTGGTTAACACTCCTGCGATCAAAGCTGGAGTCTCGGGTTCGATTCCCGGTTAGTTAAGTAGGGTGAAGAAATGGTGCCAGGAAACATGCTTGTCAGTCAACCCTGACAAGACGGAACTAGTTCGAGGAGACGGAGACCCGATGGTTTGTCGGAGCCCTTTCTATTAGGGAAAAGGCTAGTCAGGTCAACTTCGGTCAACTTCAGTATCTCGGGGTGATCTTGGATGCCAGGCTCAGTTGGACAAACCACATAAATGCTTGTGGAGAAGGCTTGCAAAACCCGTTGGACCTGTCGTATTGCTATTGGGAGGATATGGGGAAGTGGTCCATTGGCTCTATGTTGTTGTCATAAGGTCTACGATCACTTTCGCGTCACTGGCTTGGTGGCCTGGCTGTGGGGTGGGGACGGCAGTTACTAAGCTAAACAGCATACAAAAACTAGCTTGCTTAGGAATATCCGGGGCGCTGGGCACTACTCCACTCAGTGCCATGCAGGCACATCTATGCCTACCCCCGCTGCACTTATATATTAAGGAACTGGAAAGCATGGGCGCATGCCACCTATGGTAACTCGGTGGGTGGTCCTTTAACAATTCACTTAAAGGACACTTCAATTCTGACAAGGCTCCAGTTTGCAAGACCTTTAACAGGAATGATTGGGGACCTTATGGAGCTCGGTTACAATTGAGATTACAAATTGTCCGTGATGATCCCCACGAGAGAAGATTGGGTCACGGGCGTCGGGACTAGTCTCCAGGCTGGGGCGACGTTTGGTTTACGGATCGCTCGTGAAAGGGAACAGGAACTGGTGCCGGAGTCTGGGGGCCTAATAAATGGGTATCCACCTCTCTTTAATGGGATACACCACAGTTTTCCAGGGAGAAGTATTTGCTATACTGGCGTGCGTTTATCATATACAAAATATGTCTGGACTTAGTGACCGCATTTATATATGCAGCGACAACCAGACAGCATTATGTATCTATAGAACAACATCCAAACTTGTGTGGCAATGCCAACGGATGCTAGACATACTCTGTGAACGAAACCCAATTACCCTTTGGTGGGTTCATGGGCATATGGGAATCAGGCAAAATGAAAAGGCAGACGAACTGGCAAAGAGGCTCTTTGTTGGCCTGAAATCGTTCTTTGGAATATCTCCACAAAAAGTGGTTGATGATTGTCAATTGGACACACCATTAAAACCTCACCATCTGGAAGTCACAGAATATAGCTAGATAGGCCCTTAGTTAATTGGTGGACGAAGTCAAGAATACAATAAGGTCCTACTAAACTTAGGTAGGAGTCGTATAAGGAAAGTAGTAGGTCTACTAACAGGCAATAATACCCTACGGAGACATTTACACATTATGGGGATCAGCCAGGATCCAATGTTTTGGAGATGCAGCTTGGAGGAGGAAACCTCCGCGAATGTAGTCTGTTTGTGCGAAACTCTTGCCCATACCAGAACCGTTGCGTAGGTTCATATTTCCCGAACAAGGCTAAAATATCAAGAAGGCTAAAATCCAATCTTTGGTGTCCTTTAGCGAGGCCCTGGGATTGGAAAAAACTAACTGTACTAAGGGATACAAAGGGCCTTCTAGGCATACGTGCGGGGCTCCTCTAGCTGGGCCCACCTATACTGTAATCTAATCTTTCCTAATGTTGGAAGAAGTATTGTTGGTCTGTAAGAGCTACTTTGTGGCTTGTCGCAATTTCCTGGTTTGAGGAATAACTTCGGCAATCCTATGTTCCAACGTCGTGGGAAGAAACCGAGTTTCACACAGTTTCTTTATATTGATAACAATTTTATGTTATATCGTCCCTGTAAATGCTGTATCATTTCATTTGTAATATTGTCATATTCTAGACATTTTTGCTCTTCATTCGTTTTATTGCTTCGGACAGTTCCCCTTAGGTTATGTTTTCGTTTTCTATTATTTCTAATTCACAATATGAGTGTTGTGTCATAGTGTTTGCTTGCGTTCCATGTAGTATATCTGTATCATGATCTCACCTATATCCTTCCAACTTGATGTCATACAGATTAAATTTTTTTTGTTTCCCCATATTGTTTTTGTTTTTAATTTATCACGTCCTATAACGTAGGGTATCCCCCCAAATGTTCGTTGATATACTCTCCTCTACAAACCTCGCCCAATATTCTCGTTTCTTCTGTCGTTGTAACTTTTTAATCTCCCACAGATGCTTTCTACATTCCTTCTTCTTTACTTGGTAGACTTCTGTTCCTGGCGTTTCTTTCTTGTATACGTGTCTTAATTTGTTTATTTTTTGCATCTTCACAGTTCTGTTTTGTTGTTGACGCTCTTTGCAATGAGGGTGTACTACTCGCAAAATATATAATTGAGATATTTAATTCATCTATCTGTAATATTATTGTTCTCACTTGTCGTGTACACTTCGTGTGTTTTTATCCTTTTGTAATTCATCCCATTGTATTTGTATATAGTTAGATTCTCTCTCTGGTTGTGAATTATTCCCATTTATTCTTTCTATTGTGAATATTATTGTTTTGTGATCATTTCCTATTCCATTATGTATTATTTACCACGTTGTTGCTTCCGTCTTAGTGGTTCTATCCTGTAGTGTTAGGTCTATAATTGACGTGGAATTGCTTGTTGCAAATGTCCGGCATCCATATATATTTATTATGCTTAAATCGTTGTTTAGTACGAGTTTGTCTTACTGTTTACCTCCCTTATTTGTGACACTATCTCCCCATAACTCAGATTTGCTGTTCCAATCACCTCTTAAATATATATCGTCTCTCTTATATTGTTTCAATACATTTTCCACTTTGGTGAAGGCTTGGGTTCTTTTCTTCCCATAGGGTCATTCCATGTCAAGTGGACCAAACCCTTTTTAGGTACCATTTTTAATCTTCATCAAATTTTGTGTATATGTAGTACAAACATTCAAATGATATTGTGTAAAATTTCACTTTCAGAAGTAGTATAGTTGGGGTGCCAGGGCCTTCTGAAAAAGGGTCACCTGTGCGCGCGCACGCAAATAAATTGCCAACTTTCAAGTTCTAGTATTGGGGAATGGCAGTAGCTAGAAATCTGAAAATTTGCAACTTAGGACAACTTTTTGTGCTTTACATGAAGGTTACAGTGCCAGTGTCAGAAAATTTTTATTTTAATTGCTGTTGTCTTACAAATTGGGCAAAATAATCCGTCTCGACAACTTAGTGCAGACTTTTGCAACAACATAACTTTGAAACAAGACCTCAAGGAAGCTGGCACTTTGGTGAACTAACCATGCACATTGCTGGTTTTAACATGCCAAAGTATTAGCTTTAAAGCTTACTTTCCTGTGGAGAAACGTTCCTATAAACACAAGGTCAAAATTTTACGCAGCCAATTTTGCCTCTTTTCAAGGCTAAGTAGCAAAAAAGATTGTTTTCCAATCGAGTTCTATTTACTATCACTTGGTAAAGCATAATTTTTACTTCAAGAATCACCTTATTTCAATTTTGTGTCTCTTTTATAAAGGTAAGAAAAATTACTTTGAAAATTCCATTAATTCAATTAAGCGATATGAATCTTTATGATCTTGATCAACAGTGTATGAACAACAATGGAACAAAAAATGATGTTAAAATTACCACAGTTCTGTGTTTAGTACCAATTTGTTTTGTTTGGAAAGTTTAACTTGTGTTTGTTTTTGCTTAGTCATAAAAATTTATGTTTACTTAACCTTAATTTGATTTTGTCACTAATTTTTGAATGTTATCTCAATGTTTTGGCTAATTTGATTAAATAGCTATTTATAATGCCATTTATCAGTTAATTGCGATTATTTCATTTTAATTGAAGCACCTACCCGCAATTATATAACCTAGGATACAAAGATCTTGAACTACAAAGTGCAAGGTGAGTTAAGTCCAATGCAGTTGCCATCTTATGCCCAACACATTCTCCTTTTTTTGCAAAAACATTTATTTAATAGGATTTGGTCAAAGACTCGGACTGCCAATTATGGAAGATCAGCCAACTGAAGAAAACCCTCTCAAGTGCACTATTGGGGAAAAAGATCATTCAGCATGCCATTATTTGTCATTCTATACTCACAACAAAATGGGTGTAAAATTAGTAAGTGAGCTTAGCAATGAAGAACAAGAACTTCTGAGCCGAAGGTGTGGATTGAAATTTGATGAAACCTGTACAATTTGCCTACATCATGAATCACGACTTCTAACAAACTACAAGTTGCTGCAAAAATCATGTTGCAACCCTTTTAAAAAGGCAAATCACAAGGCAAAGAAAAGTCTACACACCATTGACCTACAAACAGCTGATTTTTTAACGAAACTAATGAATAAAGGTGTAAAGCCTGACCAGAAATTATGCCCATCATGCAGAAAGGTCTTAACAAAGGAAAAAGAGGAATGTCAGAACCAGCCTCTCCTGAAGTTTCCCTATCTGATCCTGATGATGAAACAGTAATTTCTAAAAAAGTGAACACAAACCTGACAGCTATTAGTCTTTCGTCTGTAAAAATTCCACGACTATCATCAAAGGAATCATGTGTCTATGCAAAAAAGAAGCTAAATCAAGTTCAAACAACATTTTCAAAAGTAGTTGCCTCCCTTGCTAACCTGAAAATCAACAATATTATGGAGCCAACTACAAGCAAGCAGTGTGAAAACTGCTCAGAATATGATGAACTTTTAGAAGGACTGAAGCAAAAATTGAAGCTCACAAGTACAAGCCGTCAAGAAAAGCTACAAATATTGACACTAGCTCCAACCAAGTGTACTATTAAGCAGACTACGGAAGAATTTGGTGTCTCAGGAAGAATGGTGTAGAAAGCAAGAAAGTTGAAAATGGAAGGTGATTTATTGTCCATACCTGGAATAAAACAAGGGAAAAAGCTGCCTGACGAAGTTAAACAAAGGGTACTCCATTTTTATGAAAATGATGACTTTACTCGATTATGCCCTGGAAAAAAAGATTGCGTTTCTGTAAGAATATCTGAAGATACGAAAGTCCAAATGCAAAAAAGATTGATACTCTGCAATTTGAAAGAAATGTATACAGCCTATCGTGAAAGAAATAAAGCTGAAGTAGGATTTTCCAAGTTTTGCGAGCTTAGATCAAAATTGTGCATTACAGTTGGTGCAGCTGGAACGCACTCTGTATGAGTGTGCACTACCCATCAAAACATCAAATTAATGCTTGCAGCTAGTCCAATCAAAGAAGACTACAAATACCTTATTGGTAAGGTTGTTAGCAGCCTAGATTCAAATGATTGTATGCTTCAACGTTGCGAAGAATGTCCTGGAATAGAAGAGCTCACTGATTTTTTGCAAAATTGTTTCAATGAAATTGACCCTGACGATTTAGTTGAATATAAACAATGGGTGCACACAGGTCGGGATATCTTGGTTAAAAAAGAAAGATACAGTTGAAGATTTTATTCAATTATTGGTTAGCAAAATTTTAAAACTTTGTTCTCATCATTATATTGCCAAACATCGAAGCTGTCATCTAAAATCAACAAAAGAAAGCTTGAAGCCTTGTGAATTAATTGTTTTAATGGACTTTGCCGAAAATTATGCCTTTATTGTACAGGATGCAGTTCAAGGTTTTCATTGGGAAAAATGTCAACCTACGCTGCATCCTTTTGTAGTGTACTACAAGAAGATGGACCAATTGCAAAGCATCAGTTTCTGCGTAATCAGCGATTGTCTGCAGTATGACACAGTTGCTGTGCATGCATTTTTAACTAAGCTAATCGAATATATGAAGAATTTTTTTGAAGAAATAACACACACATACTACTTTAGTGATGGTTCTGCAGCACAGTACAAAAATTACAAGAATTTCATAAATTTGTGCCATCATCATTTAATTGCTGTGCTGAGTGGAACTTTTTTAGCACATGCCATGGCAAATCACCCTGTGACGGAATTGCTGGAACTGTAAAGCGATTAGCAGCAATCTCGAGCAAGTCTTCAGCGCCCTATTGATAGCCAAATTTTGACGCCAAAGCATTTGTTTGGATATTGTGAACGGCATGTGAATGGAATTAAATTCTGAATGGAATTAAAGAAGAAATTGATACAGTTCGAACGTGTCAAAAAGAAAGATTCAAGGATGGCCATACAGTAGCTGACACAAGAGAAAATAACCATTTTGTGCCTATTAATATTGCTCAAGTTCGTGTTTGCACAGTTTCCAACGATGAAGCATCGTCATTTGTAGCTTCTTCGAACCCATTTGCCACAATGAATTTTTCAACCTCATCAGTTGCCAACCTTCAACCTAGACATTATATTGCCTGTATTTATGATAAGAATTGGTGGATTGGCAACATCTGCGACATGAAGAGCGTGATGCCTTGGTTAACTTCATGCATCCACATGGAATTGCCCATTCTTTTTATTGGCCCTTTAAAAGAGACACTTGTTGGATATCGGATCAACATATTTTAGCCAACATTCCCGCTCCTGCAGCTTCAGCAATGGGCAAACATTACAGTCTAGAAGAATCCCTCACACTGGACATTAATAATAAATTTCAATTGATAATGAAGCAATAACTGCTCATATTATTCTACCTATTGAATAATGCATAACTCTGGCTTGGGATCCATAAACTCACCTAGGGCTTGGAATCCTTGGAGAAACCTCTCAACGTCAGGCTTGGGATCCTTAGTAAGAGACCCACAACATTAGGCTTGGGATCCATGATAAGAAACCCCTTGTGCTAGACTTGGGAACCTATGGTAAAGAGACCCACCCGTGGCTGGCCTTGCATGGCTATCGGGTGTGACCCTTCGGCGATGGGGTTACCATTTCAAGCATTGAATAATTTGGCAAAAACCATCTTATTTGAGGCATGAATTGGTAGTGGCTCAGCCACCATGGACCAACGCAAGGATGGTTTTTATTGTTAAAAGGGTACAAGTTTCTAACACCATCAACAATTCATTCAGATCTAATCATAGCCTAATCACATATAAAAATTGGTTAACTGACACTGAAGTATGAGTAACCAACTAGAACAACCATAACAATATTTTTCTTTCATGCCAAATGATGATCGAATTCATAAAACTCTTCATTGAGTGATAAATAGGTAGAATTTTCAAAGTAATTTTTCTTACGTAAGCATTAACCAGTGTGTTATTTATATCATTTTTAGGAATTCTAACTAGTGTGAAAACACTTGTATGTTGATTGAGTTCCATTACTTCTATTTTAGGATTACTTACAATTAATTAATAATAAGTAATCCTAATTATTGCTATTATTACTGTTTTACCTCCCGGTACATGAACCATCCACATTCTTTTTGCTAAATAACATTTCCTCGTATGAGATATGACTCTTGTATTAGGCAAAGATCTGTGTCGGTTTTTGCAGATATTGTTGCAAATCTTGTATTCCTTGTTGTCCACCTTGTACATTTGTTTGGAGTACTTTAATTCCCATAATATGTGTTCCGCTAAATTATTGCACAAATTCTCTGATACTTCTCGCAAGCACGATTTGTCACACAATTGTTATTCGTCTTATTGTATTAAACTCTATTTATACATTTTATTCACCTGTTCTTCTTACAATCTTTCATCTCGTGCCCTTCTCTCGCATGTCTGTCGCAGTTAATTTTTCTCTCTTTACAGTTATTTGCCATATGACCATATCTGTGACGTGCAAAATATCTTAAGGTATGCAAAGTATTCTTTTATTTGATATGTTCTGTAACCAATGTAAATTTTTTCCGTTTCATATAATATGTAAACAAATTCCCAGCTACTTCCATAACCCAATGTCGCGTCAGTGTCTTTGCTTTCCATATTTTTTAAAATATCCTTATGTCCGCATCCTGTGCATCATCCTTATTTTGTTTCATTTGTTTTTCTTTGAAAACTGTCTCTTCTTGGTTCTCCACATTATACACTATTATTTTTTGTTTCATCCTTCGTTGTTCTTTTAGTCGTAATTTCTCATCGACGTGTATTCTTTCACTTATTTTCTTACTTAGTTCCTCATCCTCTGTTCGTATTAACAACTTTTCTCTCTTCGTCATCTTGCAGTCATCTATAAGAACATCCCGTATTTGGTTTATTTCACGGACTGCTGCTGCTAGATGTGTTTTCCTCACAAGCAATACATGCTCCTATTTTTCTTTCTCTTTCTTGCCAATGTTGAATATATTTCCAGCTGATCTTCTTCCTGTGTATTTTGCTGTTTTTGTGTTCTGTCTTCAATTGCTGTATTCAGTTTATTTATTGTTTGCTGTATGAAGTTTACTTTCTCCTCTTCTTTTTTCTGCGTAACCCTGTTATCTTCAACTATTTGCCCCAACGGGTCTAGTTTTCTGTTTAGTTCTCTGATGATTTCTTTTAAATCGTTATTTATTTTCCCCACTGTTATATTCCAGTAACAGTGACTATTTGCATGGCAAGACCGAAAATAGCAAATTCTTCTGGTTGTCTTTAAATAACAGCGGTTGCTGTAGTACCAAACACAGGCCACACTGGAAGCCACTATGTGTACACATCTACTGGAATCAGGAAAATTAGTCTTAATATAAAAAATCTAGATGGAATCTTTCCCAATTGTTAGAAGTTTTAGGCCAAGGAAAAGTTCGATATGAGGTCGGTCTAAAATTAATTTGACTATAAGAATCACATTTTTGAACAAACTTAGTAATGGTCTCATTAATGCCTGGCCAGTGTACATGTATATGAGCACAAAGTTTCATTCGGCTACGACCTGGGTAACTCATGTAAAAATTCTAAAAGTTGCCCTGTAGATACGGGGGTATTATGACTATACAACAAGCAGTCACATAGAAGGGATAACACTAGCCTCAGTTTAACACATGGGGCAACTGGATCCCGTTTGGCTATATGCATTGGCCAGTCTTGGTGTACATATTTATTATCTCTCATAAGCACTGGACATTTAGATGTTTCCAGTGCATTTATAGAATGATTAATAGAAAAGTCTTAGAAATTGAAGATATGGATGATCTTACAACAAAGGAAGAGATCTTGATGCACCGGTACAACAATTGGAACCATCTGTTTTGGCACCCGAAGCAATCAAGCGGTGGTGACTGACACCAGATCGAGCAGTGACGGGATGCTCACCTCTACCTGCCAATAAGAGCAGATCGCAACTGTTTGCATCGTCGCGATAGCCAACTGGCGATGAGCAGCAGAGGATCTCCTAGATCTCGTCCTCAGATACGACAATGATAGTTGATGAAACTGTTCTCAATCTTAGCATTTGAAATTGTGATACGCATTCCTGTAAATCTTGATAAACATTCGTTGACTCTACGTTAGATCCATATTGGCTGGGTTAATTGTTAAAACCCTGAGAAGAGGTCTATCGTGAGGTGCTTTGGGCTTGGAACACATTTCAAAGAACTGTACTTAGAAAGACAGGTGAAAGCAGTGTTATAAATGTGAAGAATGAGGTTATTTTGACAACACGTGATCTAAAAACCCATTTTGTGTGCACTGCCAGGGGAATGAATGCAATGATCGTCCATTTGGCAGCAGTAACTTCCCAGCTTACCGAAATTCAAAACTGTCGTACAGAGACAAGGATTAGCATTCTACTGCTAAGCTTTTTTGGGCTGCAATATTTGCTGTAGCAAACTGTACGAGAGCCCAACACAGACGTCGCTATTCTGTCAGAGCAGTTTTTCGGAAAGTGATAAATAATTATACAATTCATCTGAAGAGTTGGGTCTCTGTGCACGTGACGAATTCCCTTTTCAGGAGAAAATGCAATGCCGGAATATTGGATTTTTGGGGGGCAATCTGAAATCTGAAATAGAAAAGGTGGGATAATTGGTGATAATCGTAAATTTGTACGTACAATATTTGCGAAAAGATCGGAAGGAATTTGATTTGGTTGAACAAATTCTGAAAACATATGCAACATATGATGTAGTTGTTTGTGGTGACTGGAGTGTGACGTTCTTGCTGCATCAATAACTTCTCCATCATTGCTGTAGTGCTTCTTGCAGAGTCCAACCTTCAGAGGGCAAGAGAGGGAAGTCAGAAGATCAGTGGTTAATGAGGAGGAACAGTCCACTGAAGTATTGTGATCTCCTCTCGGGTGTGCAGACATGAATGTGCCCTTGCGTTAATGGAGATGGAGAAGTGTGTTCACGTATTTTTGTGGTCACGAACACGCTGGAATCGTTTCTTCAATTTCCTAAGAGTCACGCAATAAACATCGGAGTTGATTGTTTGACCATGAGGGAGAACATCGAACAGAATAGCTCCCATCATCAGAGTTCCAGAGGACTGTAGCCATGACTTTACCAGCTGAGGGTAGAGTTTTGAACTTCTTTGAAGGAGACGTTGTATGGTGCCACTCCATGGATTGACGTTTTGCTTCTGAATGGAAGTGGTGGATCCACGTTTCATCTTTTGTGACAATGTTTGACAAGAAATCATCACTAACAGCCTCATAACGAGCAAGCAATATGGTACAGGTGTTTCTTCTTTGCTCTTTATGCTCTTCAATTAGGCTTCGAGGAACTCAGTGGGTACAAACCTTTGAATACGATAACTGGTGAACAGTGTGCCAGCATTACCAACAGAGATGCCAAGATGAGCACTGAGTTGGTTCATTGTTATTCGTGAATCGTATCTTATATAAAACCCTGTGTGTAACTAATTCACTCATCCACTCACTCATCTAGATATCAGAAGTAAAAGGTACGTCTACTAGTCGTACAAGTATGAAACTTGGTTTATCTCACAGCTAGAGAATGGCAATGAATGTTAAAATACCGAAAATTTGACAATTTAATGTTTTAAGTACATTTTTCGGTGATTTAATATTACGTAAATCGAACATTAGCTTGTGAATGTACCATGCAAACTTGTCAAAGTCACTTCGAATGTTTTGTTTACAAAAATGTGGTAGAATGGCGGCGAACGACAGAAGAATCGTATTGGGATTTATCAAAGGATAGTACGTTTTATAGACGTGTTAAAGAATTGTATACCATATGTGTTTAGTTGTTTTGTGACTTTGTGCGAAAATATATAGACAAAAATCGGATCTTGTAGAACATATTTGAAACGGAATCTGAAGAATAACAATGACAAGTTGACAAACGTAATTTATTCGTTGAAATAACATTTAATTATTAATGTGTCGTATGTGTTTTTGTGAATGAATAGCTCAGGTACGTATTTGTATTTTATTTACATTGCAAAGATGTTTATTATTTACATTGCCAATGTGTTGTTTTTCAATACATGATATACTTATAAGGAATGTATCATTGATCTTGACATGTTTGATATAACTCGCTTTGAATGTATTCGTAGAATTGAGATTGCAATTTGTTTTACAAACTTTAAATAAGTGTAAAATTTAAAGGTGATCACAATAAATTATATAGTGTTTTTATTTTACCAATAAAGTCTGGTCAAGATAATTCATGTAAAGCCAGCAGACCGTGACATTTTGTATAGTTTCCTAGATTCATTTCAAAAGTTTGTTTACGTTCGTAAATTATGAAGTTTTAAGCTAGAAACAATAATTTTTACCACGTAAAAGAATGTTAGGTTAATTTTATACTTCACAACAGTGTTTTATGTTCTACATGAAACGTATTTATTAATTTTTCTAATAAATTTTACTGTTTCGGAATCTCTTACAATACGCCCAACAATGGAACGTATTTGCATTTCGTATCCTTTGCAAAGACATTCAGCGAAATACTGTGAGTATATTCTGCTTCAAATGTCGCTTTTAAGGCAACTTTAAGGTACAAAATTTAAGTTTGTTTCAACGCTTCTCGTGAAAACGCAATTTCATCTGTCATCTGCCTTTTATACGTATCGGTATAAGTTTGTTGTTTTACTCCTTGTAACTTCTGTATGCAGGTGGCCCATATGTTTACTCTTTACATACAGTTAGCAATGAGCATTACCACTCAAGGAATAATGTATCAATATTTAATAAAATTATGTTGTGTGTTTATCGAGAGTTTTTATCGATTTATTCTTTCATTTCGTACATGTGTTTAAGTTTTCTTTAGTATTTAATTACCAATTAACAGAGAATGAATATATCACATGACTCGCAATTTACATTATTATTTTTTGAAAACACATTGTTTTCCAGCTTTAAGAAATTAAGGTGCGAACGATAAATACAAGAAAGTGCAAAGCGTGTTTCATAAATTAATAATAATTAAATCAATGTTACCTAGTGCAGTGGCAATACACAAGTTGGAGGCATAATTTATTTAATGAATATGTACATTGGTAACGTTGGTATGCGTGACCCAAGAATATAGAGAAAAATAATTTAGAATGTTTACGACAAACAGATCTGCGGAATACATATTTTTATTAGAAAATGATTCATGATAGTAAATATGTACAATAAACTAGTCATTTTGCTGTGAATTTTTATTGTTATAATACGGTGCCGCAAAACCCTATTTTCTGCTATTAGATTAAGTGTCACCGGATGCACTACACGTTCAATGGTCAACGCGGTGAATGTTTTTAATCTAACAATAAGGTTTTTTCATCTGGATGCCTTAGCACGGGCGCAACCCATTATTTGGGGGTCTGGAGCAAGGCGAGTCTAATCTTATATAAGCCCCTTCGTGTAACTGACTCACTCATCTAGTAATCATACGTATTGAGAACTTGTACTAGTCGTACAAGCATGAAACTTGGTTCATCTTGTAGCTGGACAATGACAATAAATGTTAAAATTCCTAAAATTTGACAATATTAATTTTTAAGTACATTTTTCGGTTATTTAATATTACGTAAATCACACGAAGATTAGCTTGTGGATGTGCCATGCAAGCTTGTCAAAGTCGCCGTGAATGTTTTGTTTACAAAAGTATTGTACGTCTAATGGCGGAGAACTGCAGGAGAATCGTATTGGGATTTTAATCAATTTTAGTGCAAGTTATTTAAGGTTTTATAGACGTGTTAAAAGTATTGTGAACTATATGAGTTTAATTGTTTTGTGTCTTTGCGCAAATATTAAGTGACAAAAATCGTATCTTTGAAAACTAATTTGAAACGGCATCAATGACTAGTTCCCAAACGTAATCGTTGTCAAGTTTTATTCATTAAAATAACATTTAATTATTAATGTGTTGTATGCGTTTTTGTGAATGATCAGCTAAGGTACGTATTTGTATTTTTTAATATTGCAAAGATGTTAATTATTTACATTGGCAAAGAGTGTTTTTTAATACGTGAGATACTTTTAAGGAATGTATTATACTCTTAGACATGTTTGATATAACTCACTTTAAAGTTTTTTGTAGCATTGATATTAAAATTCGTTTGACAAGCTTTAAAAGTGCAAAAACCAAGATCATAATATGTTTTAGAGTGTTTTTATTTTATCAATTAGACATGGTCAAGCCATTTAATGTTTGCAACAGGACGTGACATTTTGTATAGATTCCTTGAATCATTTCAAAAGTTTGTTTACGTTCGTAAAGAATGAAGTTTTAAGCAAGAAACAATAGTTTTTACCATGTATAAGAATGTTAGGTTAATTTTATATTTCACAACAGTGTTTTATATTCTACTTGAATCGTATTTTTAATTATTCTAATAACATTTACTACTTTCTAATCTCTTACAATGTGTCTAACAATGAACCGCATTTGCGTTTTATGTTGATTGCAAAGACACTCAGTGCAGTGAAAGAAATATAGTAAGTAAATTTTGCTTCCTGTATTTGTGTACATTTGAAACAGGATCTAAAGAGTTGAAAATGATAAGGTGGAAAAGTAATCACGTTGAAGTTGTATTAGTTAAAATAGTTTTTATTTCTTAATGTGTATTTATCAAGGAATTTATTATATTTCTAGACATGTTTGATACAACTCGCTTTCAATAATTTTATAGTATTGATATTGAAATTCGTTTTACGATTTTTAAAAGTGCAAAAACTATGATCATTGTAAATTATATCGTTTTTTTTTATTTTATTAATAAGACATGTACCCTACAGGCGGTGGTAATTTGTATAGATTCCTTGAATCATTTCAAAAGTTTGTTTAAGTTCGTAAATAATTAATGTTTAGGCAATAAACAGTATTTTTTGTCATGTAAGAGAAAGATAGGTTAATTTTATATTTTACAACAGTGTTACTTTGCTTTCAAAGCTGATTCAAATAATCGAACATACGTTTCTTGAAAGTATAATGAAGTATTCTATGACATTTTTAGGCGATATTATTTTAATCTACAAATTTTGTACTAATTGACTTAGCGTATTAAAGCTGTATTACACCTGATATTATATGCATTTATAATACGGAACTCGCGGCGTAGGGGAAAGGAGGTAGTTTGCAAATCGGAAGGTCGAAGGTTCCAAACACGAGAGAATAATTGCACATTTTTACTGAGTTCTTTTCTGCATAACATTTTATGAAATAATACGTTACTTTCAATTTTAAAATTACTTATCTCCCCTTTTGCCTAGGTCCTAACACCATTCTTTCGGTTATTTTTCTTTTGATATAACTAAATTTACTGATTCACTAATCTCCAATATCCTTTTCAGAACATTTTATCCTGCTTGTTCTATTTCTCTCCTGCTGTTTCCTGCAACTATCACTACAAATTCGTCAGCATACACAATGACGTTTATTTCTTCTTTTCCCAATTTTTCTATCATTATATTGATAACTATGCACCATAATAGAGGCCCTACATGGCTTTCCTGTGGACAACATTTTTCAATCTTCTTAATTAATCTTTCCCCGTCAATTTCTGGCACAATATGTCTGTTTTTTAATAAGAATGTATTAATCTATATGTGACTTCATTCACTCCCAATCTTTTCATTTCTCTTTTAACGACATCCCAACGCCCGCTGTCAAACGCACCCTGATAATATACGAAAATCAACAATTTGTATTACATTCTCGAATCCTCGACATTCTGCATCATCTCCGGAAGAGCATCTTCCGTCTCTTTCCCTGCTGTAAACCCGTATTGACGACTGCTTAACTTGTTTCCTATGTCCTTTCTTATTTCCTGTTCCAATATTTTATCCAACACTTTGCATAGGACCGGCAGAAGGGTTATCGGTCTGTAGGACTTTAATATGCGGGTTTCTATTGCCTGGTTTGGGGAACAACCGTAGAAATCCTACTTTCCACGCACGAGAAAAATAACCCGCTGATTTACAGCTGTTGTAAACGCTTGCCAACACGTCCATGAATCTATGCGTCATGTTTTTAATCATATTAGATGTTATAGCATCGTATCCAGGGTTTGTTCCTTTCTCCATTCTGGACTCCAGCCGTTGTTATTTGTTCTTCTGCTTCATGTGCATAAATTTCATAGACTTGTTTTTGCGACTATCTCGCATTTAAACAGTCAAGTATTCCTTTTAAGAGTTCCTCTCCTGTTTGGACCCATGCACCACTGTAACTTTTCTGTGTTTTTATATTACACCATATAGATCTCTTCTTTAATTTCTTTCTTCCTATTAAATATGGAAAACCCCATAATATTCTTTGTAAGCTTTCCTCCAGCAACTTCCTCCAATACACTTTTCTTTTTCCTTGTTAGCTTTCTGTACTGCTTTAACATATCCACATACCCCATCCTGGCCCGGGTTTTTCTCCGGTTTTCCTTCGGGTAGAGGCGGATTTATCATACAGGTTCTCTAGGCTTTGTCTAGGGGCGGGTCTATTGTAACAATAAATCGTGAATTTAGTGTTATTTCAATTTTTAAGCACTATACTCAGAATAATCTATAGTTCGATAATAACTTACATGTAATTTTTTGCTTAAAATTACAAACATATTGACATTCTATTAGTATTATAACTCGCAGCTAACTTTTTATCTTATCTAGGAATTTTTGCTGAATTTTTTGAATCCGCCTCTGCCTTAGGGCCCTTGATCGGAATTGATGGGATGGTCCCTTGCTTGCTTCCGGAGAGTAAATTAGTTTTTTTTCCCTCCACGTGGTCATACGCAGTTTGTACTGTTTTTTGACAATAAATTTATTTATATTTATTTATTTATTTACCTTATTCCCTCACGACGCTTGTCTGTTCCATACTTACGTCGCTAATATTGTCGACGCGCACGTTCCATGATCTTTTAGCTATATTTACATTCTTGCTCCACCACGGTTTTCCCTGCCTGTGTCCTGCTGTGTGCTTCTTGCAATATGGTTTAACAGTATTCAGCATGTCCTTCTGCTGATATTTTCAATTTTATCATCCATATTCATTTCATCAATTTGCCTCATATACAGAATGTCCCAGAAATGTTGCGACAAACCTTTAGGGGAGGTGGGGCACATCATAAGGATTGAGAATTGCATAGCAACCTATGACCGCAAACGTCAGGGGTAAGTGGTGGCAGAGGTCGAGGATCGGAAAGGAAACAAGAGAGTGATTCATTTGAAACATTTATGGTACATAATGAGTACAAATGGTGTACAACATGAATTCAGCTCTAATGTTGCAACAGAAGTTTGCACCATCAGACGCCACACTTGCTTGACACCGACGGAGCATTGACTGCCGGACGCGCTGGAATACACCGAGAGTTTCTTTGATTATAGCAGCTGCGCAGACGATTCTTGCGAGAGATCAATTTCACACTCCACAGGATCGCGATACATGAGATATTTCATGGCTCCCTACAGACAGAAATCAAGGCTCGATAAATCCGGTGAACATGGGGACCAGGGAGCCGGTCCACTTCGTCCTCCATCGATGCGGGAATGACCTGTTCAAATGCCTACGAATGCCAGTCTAATATGACAGTCGCCCCATCATGTTGGAACCACATGTTGCGACTCATATTTGCTGGAACATCTTCAAGCAAGCCGGGAAGAACCTGTTCCAGAAAGGTCTGATAATTCGCGGCAGTCAAGCGGGATAGTAAAAGGTACGGCCCGATTAAGCAGTCGCCGACCAAACCCACGTATGCTGGTGCTTGGATTAGTCTCCACGGCATCCAACATGCGTTCTTCCCTAATAACCGAACCCGTCGATCGTGGCCTGCCCTCACTAGCCCTACCACTTCTTAATGACCCGTACTCGCATGAATTTCGATGTAAACGGGCAAACAAACTGTGGTGCGGTTTCTGTCTGTCTGGGAAGCGTTCTAGATAAATGCGTCCAGCGGTTCGTCCATTGCACTCAGCTATTCCATACATTTAGTGCACGTCTGCAAGCTCACCGTTCGTATACCGTTCCATACTCCTCGTGTGCATCACCCATTGTGAGACAGACTCATCGTTTGATTCCGTTGATAGACATATGGCTAAATAGAACCCACTCAGAAGAAAATTTTTATACGACTCAGACACTCTCAGGCCATAGATGCTTCAAGGCGACCTCATCAAATTCAAACATATTGAATCCCTGAGTGTCCCGTCTGTGCAAGAGTCATTGAGGACGCAGAGCACGGATTCTTCGAATGCTGGCGATTCAGTACGGCTGTTAGTACCTGGAAGAACTCATTTGGTGGGAGTGTGCTACCTGGGGTTTTCGTTGAAATTACGGTCGCATCAGAGGAAGTATGGGAGGCAACAAGATCCTAAGCAGAGGAAGTCTTCAAAGAAGTACCCCGCGTAGAACAGCTGAGGCAAAATGAAAGAGAAGAAAACAGTGGAGATATCTGAATACCTGAAAAAATAGCTATGACTAGAACCTCTTCCGGCGAAGTAATGCTTAACAGTGGTTCCACGGGGGTAAAGGAGGAAGGAGACGGGAATATTTTTAGTCTTTAGTGGTCCAGGGTTTTGTTGTTCAAGTAGTTGGCTATTTTTCTACGTAGTCGCCTTCTCGTTTTGTACAGTTAGTGAGCCGTGAAACAAGCTTTTTGATACCCTCCTCAAAGAATTCTCCTGCCATCTCCGTCTTTCAGTTCAAGACTTTTTGTTTCACTTCCTCGTCGGTTGAAATTTTTTTTCCACTCATGTGAGTCTTCAGGGAGGTGAAAAGATGAAAGTCCGAAGGCACCAAGTCAGGGGAGTATGCAGGGTGGTTCAAAATGTCCCAACCAAATGAGTCCAAAAGCGCCCTGGTGGCGTTGGCCATGTGCGGGCCAGCGTTGTCAAGCAACAAGCATACTCCTTCCGTCAACAATCCCCTCCGTTTGTTTTGAATTGCTCTCTTGAGCTTTTTAGGGTCTCACAGTATCGTTCTGCGTTAATCGTCTCTCCTTGAGGCAGAAATTCGATCAAAACGATTCCTTTACGGTCTCATAAAATGGTTGCCATGATCTTTTTGTCCGAAATTGTGGTTTTGAATTTTTTGGCAAATGGGGAACGTGTGTGACGCCATTGCGATGACTGTATTTTTGTCTCAGGTGTGTAATGAGCTACCCAGTTTCATCTCCAGTCACAATTGAGCTAAGAAAGTCCTTACTTTCCAATTCAAATCGCTCAAGGTACTCGCGAGCTCTAGCGACCCGATTCACTTTGTGCTGTTCTGTCAGATGATTTGGGAACCATCTTGCGCACAATTTTCGGAATCCCAGCGTTTTTGTAATTGTCTCGTGCAAGAGAGATCTGGAGAGTTGTGGAAACATCGCGGAAATTTCATCCACTGTCAATCTACGGTCTTTACGAACAGTTTCCTCAATTTTTTGCACCAACTCATCGGTCAAAATGGAAGGTCTTCCACTCCTTTGATCGTCATGAACATTCGTTCTGCCTTCATTAAACTCTTGTCACCACTTAAACATGTGTGTATGATTCATAACACCTTCACCGTAAACAGTTTTGATTCTTGAAAAAATTTCAGTCGGAGTTTTTCCTTCCGCAAGAAGAAACCGAATAACAGCGGGCACCTCGCTCTTCGCGGGATTTGTTATCGGCATATTTTACTCAAACGCACGTTACAAGGCGAGCATTCTTACTGCCGAAGTCCAACAGTACTATTTATGTTCAGAAGAACCCACATACCACTCAGTGTTGTCAAACTTGGAAAAAAATCTCCCAGTCCGATAGGGTAACAGTACTTTTACTTTCTGGACGTGCCTCGTATTTCTCTTATTAGTCATTATTATTGTTTTCCGCACATGTCTCAGTCATTTAATACTTCTGATGAAATTCTTTAGTACTTTTCAGGAAATTGGAGATCGACAATGACTTGACGGTTTTGATTGAGATGACGATATCGTCACGACGGTTTGAATTACGAATCTATTGGAATAGAACTAGATGACCAAGATAGAGATACTGATCAGTCAATCAGAAATCATTATCTAATTTTATATTATCTTTACAAAACAACGAAAGCGAATAAAATTAATTTTACTGATTATTTTAATAAACATTTTTAAATAAGAAATAAATAATATTTGCCCACTTATTTTAAAATGAAAACAAGATTTAAAAATATTAATTTGTGCATTATTTTCTACTAGTCGTGTATATTTCAAACGGTCATCACGACTTATTTTATTTTCGTTAATTTTAGATACTTTTCTGGTTACTTTTAAATAAAAGTTTTTTCATTATTTTTTTTGTTTTTTCTGAATTAACTTCGCCCATGTTCGGTGAAATCTTCTAGAAATCATTGAAAAATGTCATGGAAAGATGCGGCGCAAAAATTATTTAAACGACCACCCCAAAATCGGTGGAAGAGAAACCATTGTGATAAGGAAATGTAAATGACCTGCAAGTTCTTGAAATAGTTAAGTCTTCCAAGTATTTTGTGGTGCTTGCTTACTAATCGATTTGCATTCTATCATGAATCACGACTGTTTCGCGTAGGAAACGGTGTCAAGTTCCTCAACGGCGCGATGCCTCCCCCCCCCCTCACTCTCCAGAGAACCCTGAAGACCGAAGAAGCAGTGGCGGACTTGCACTTGCTCCTCTACCGCCGCCCCGGGAACCTTGCTCCTCGGCATCGACGATATTCCACAGGTGAGTGGTTTCATCTCTAAAGAACTATTCTGAAAGAAGTGTAAATCTTGTTTGTTGTCTATCAACGTTATTTGAGTGATTGTCTTAATAGTTTACTTGAGGTTTTGTAAGTTTCCTAGTTCTTTCCTGTTTTGTTAGTGATTTTTCAAACAAATTTTGAGATTGGAAGATTTTTTTTTTTTTAATAATTGACTACTTGAGTGAGTATGATTGCTTTATTTTTCTGAGGTTTAAATGATCATTACACTTTTTTATACAAGAAAGCTTTTAATGATCCATTGAATGATCTGGCAGTATATTATTCTCTGATTCAAATATTTGTTCACTTATTTGGAGATGAAATATTGTTGCAGTTTTATTTTAATTTGAATCTAAAAGTTATTTTATGTTTATAATTAATTTGTTTTTCATTAAACATGTCAAGGTTTCATTTTTCATGTACAGTGTTAACAAGTCTTTTGCCTGCTTTGTTGTGAATAATAGATATATTGAGATCTCTAGTATCAAGTTTCTAATGAATAGTTTATTTTATTCAACATTATATGAAAGTACGATACCATATAATGTATAAATGCTCTCCTTCACATAGAAAATGAATTATTTTGCTTTACTGTTTTCTTGAGACTTTTTCTGTATTTTCTCAAGATTTGTCAATATTATGTGGGTTGTTTTACTATTTTGAATACCTGCATATATTGCATTTCTTTTTATAAAAGATGAGAATAATGTATTTGATTAATTCAAATCTAACACCTGCGTCTCTCTTTGCAGCATTGGGTCCTTTCCTATGTGCGGTTGCTGAATTTTTGTGACTCTTAAGCTGTTCAAATTTTTTTGTAAGTAAACCTTGAAAGCATTTGAAGTATACTGAAACATATTCTTAAATACAGTAACATAGTCAACAAAAAGAATTACTTGATCATATGGTTAACTATTATATTATATTAAATAGGATGTACATAAGAATTTTTCAACAAGTTAATAATTTTGTCACCATTTTGTGAAGCCTTTCTATCAGTGTTTTTCATTTCAATGGTCAATAATAAGTAGTCATGAGAAAGGACGCTTGATTGCTATTGAGTGGGAAGTTGATGATGCAATTTTTATGATGTTATTTTGGTGTGAGTACAAAATGATGATTCAGCTGTAGACGATTGAATTAAATCTATAAATTTATTAAATTGTAATATTTTGTCATAAATTTGAACAAACTCTGTTTGACTACAATTGTTCTTTATTAGGGTTTTCCTCTCTTGTTTCTCTTTATTAAATCATATAATTATTGAAAACGATTTTTAAAATTATTTGAAAAACTATGAACTAAGAACAAGAACGTTATTTTATCAGTAAAATAAGAAATTTAAAAATTTTTAAACATTTTTTGGGAAATTGCATTTTTTTAATATCCTTAAAAATAAAATATCAATTGTATGATGTCGACCTACACTCCACTTACTGTAATTTACAAGGACTTCCTTCGGAAGCTGTTGTTTCCATTGTCTATTTCTACCGACTAATCCACTCGCCACCATAGGAATGCAAGATCTATCAGCAGGAGTTGACAATAGGAGCTACAGTTTCGGAATCTAGTCCTGGTGAATTAATGTAAGTACACTGCATGCCCGATATCACTCAATAAATATTTTATCATGGTAACTCCACTTAAAGTTTCTGAAGTATTGTACACCAACACTAATTGACATAGTTTTCTCATGTCTTTCTTATCCCTCAAACATTGTCTGTGATTATAAAATATATATAATACAGACTATTATATCTGCATATCATCAGTAATTCTCTGATTTTGTTTCCAGTTATCTCTTTCAGTTCCCTTACTGTAATTGGAGACTGTGAAAAATATATTTATTTGTTTATTAGTTAAAAGTAAATAAGTTTTGAATTCTGTAAAATAATTGTGGGGCAGATGGAGTTCCTGCATACTTTATTATGATCATGTTTGGTGGAAAATTTTCAAATGTTTTGGTTGTGTAAGTGAAGTTCTCTGAAGAATGGTATATTTGGAATGACTTTTTAGTCCAAATGCTGCTTCTATCTGACAGTGAATATTTCTTCCCTATGTTACTCAAATAGATGGCTGAATTATGTCAGGTCAATGGACTGTTGTCTATTAAATCTTGTGTAAATAATCTTCTGTAAATATGCATTCTCTGTATCATTGTTTAAGCTACAATGTGACATAACTCTCATAATTAATTTTTCAGAAGAGCAAAAAATTGTTTCCTGACATGTATGTATGTGTGTGTGTGTATTAAATGTAATGAAGCAATGTTGTGTTACTTAAAGCTTTCTGTTAACTTTTGCTATGTTATCATGCATGTTGTAGCTGTACAATTCATGTGACTCTTGGCCTGCTCAATAATTATTTTTAATTTGACAATTTCCTTTTAACTGTAGCAATAGTTCCCCAATTCTACTCCTTCATCTTCTTTTGGTTATCCAGTATATTGTCATCCCATCTTATCTTAGGTCTCCATTTTGGCCTTGGGGTCATAGGAGTCCAAAATGTTATCTATATTATAACCCTCTCATTTTCCATCCTTTCTGTGTCATCCAACCAAGCCATTCTTCATGCTTTTACATTGCTAGTGATATTCCAAGATTTAAGAACTCTACTTATCTCTCCTTTGGTTCTCCTTCTCCAAATGTCATTTGACTGTTGTTGTGGACCATATATATGTCTTAATATCTTTCTTTCAATCGATAATAGCTTGTTTCCTATATGGTTTTCCTGTACCAGCTCACTGATATTTAACCCATTAAGACCTACCGGTATATTAATGTACCACTGCACAGTAAAAAACATTCCTATCATTGTAAGAGCATGCAATTATTTCTCTTTAATCAGAAGCAATTTTTGTGCATCGTTGAAGATATTTCCAAGTAGTCTATATCAACAATATTATGTTGCATTGCCCAAACATACAAATATTCTTGTACAAAAACCAGCAGTGTGAAAAATGGCATCATGTCAGAAGTAAGTTTATATTTCCTTTCATATAGTTGTGATGTAAGTTATCTTTCCTTAGTTGTGACTTATTTTTTGTGTCCTATAAGCTTTGAGACCAGATTATTTTTATCAATAAAGATTAACTTTTGAGCAGGCAAAATAAAAGTCAGATGTGCTGTAGATTTTGCTGGTGTAATATTGTACCTGTAGGTCCTTACATTGTTGAAATATTGAGTATTTCTCTCACATCCCTTCCCTAATCACCTTACCATAAAGGTATCCAGACGTCCCATTTGTTTAGGATTTTTCTGTATTTGATAATTTTGTCTCAAATTTGAAAATTATGTCCATGAAACAGTTATTTTGGGGATACTTTAATTTTTACCAGGTATTTGATCATTGCTTCACTTAATTGTTTGTTTTACATTATTTACATTATACATCATGAGTTAAAACATACATTAGTTAAAGTATACATTTTATGTTTATATTATACATTTTATATTATTTAGATAATTTCTTTCATATTATACATCATTAACATTGTTATTTGTTTTATATTTCATTTCGTCCATTATTGTTTTATATATTTTTATGTCCACTCGCCATTTTCATGACAGCGCAGGAACCTACTGGGACAATAATGTACTGGGCATTTCTATGTGAACTACAATTTTAGTGTAATATCAGTGTTGAAATCTACCTTATAACAAGATTTTATTAAAAAATTTATTAAGGTACCTACCTGGGCTTCTCTAGTTCTGGACTTCGACAGAAGCTTCGACTTTCTTTCTGTGAGGATCCTGTTGGTTGAGGACCAGGCTATGTAGTGACTACTCTCAGTCTAGCTAATAGAGCACCACTAAATGTCAATAAACCCCGGGAATGGATTTGAGTCTATTTCAATCTCCCTTATATGATACCCTGTCATCCAGGTTTCATTGTAATGGTTGAGTCTCATAGATGTAGGATGTCTCAGTTGTAGACAATGGCACTACATCAGAGAACATCATTTATTGGTTCCAACTCATCTTATTCTATTTGAGATGTTTCCACTCATATCAAATAGCTTTAGCACTGAATCTATCACTAGGCAGAATAAAAGAACAGACAATGGATCCCTTTGCTTAACTCATGTTTATCTGCAAATGCTTCTCAATAATTATTTATTAGTTCAACTTTGGCTGTGGTAATGGTGAGAGAAAGTTCAATAAGATGGATTATTTTTTTGAAACATTATTTAGTTAAAGAAACTTGAAGATTAAGAATTTCTCGATGGCATCAAATGCCTGCTTGAAAATATTTTGTATTTCAGTATTGTATATATGGAATTTTTCATGAACTTGTTTGATAATTTTGATGTTTTCCACTCTGGATCTGTTCACTTAAAATCTGGCTGTCACTTATCTTGTATTCTATTTCATTGATTAGTCTATTAAAAAATAGAGAGGAGAATGTTTAATTGGAAAGGATGTGGAAACAAGAGAGTGAATGGAAACAAAAGAGTAATTGGGTTGGTGAAGGAAGGATCAACTATGACAATCCTTTCATAGAACCTGAACCCAGGCTAGGACTGTCCTATGAATATGTCTAAGGAGCAATGCATGACAGGATAAGGCATGAACATAAGAATTCTTTGATATCAATTTCAAGACACTAACAGTCCACATCCAACAACCTTTGCAAAAGATTCAAGTCTTTTAGAAATTCAAAAGAAGGGAATAGATCAACACTGGTTGGATTGCACTGGGCATTTATATCCCTGCCTTTTCCCTGCCTTAACAATGTAATGTAACATACTGTTTCAGCTATTATAGTCTGCAGGGAGTGTATGAGTTATTCTCTATGAAATTTACATGACTTATTTCATCTCCTTGCTTTTTTAACCTCTTCTAGCTTTACCTACAACCACTGATGTTTCTTTTTCCCAAACAAAGTCCCTGCATATTAAGTACATCTTTTTGCTTCTGAGTTTCTTCTGATGTTTTAAGATCTCCAATGCTTGACACCTTAATTTTTCCTTAATGATAGTTTCTTACATTTAAAATCCCACCAATAATTTCTTTCCTTTCTAGATTCAGTGTCAGTAATGTTATTGTCAATTCCAAAATGCAAATACTTCAGGGTAAAGCTCATTCATTGTTTTCCAAAAATCTTATTCTCTTTAGTTCTGGATGAATTTGCCAAAATTATTTTGGCTCATGTATTTTGAGATAAACAATAAATATAGTGGTGACAAACTGTTTACAATTGGAAGGACAAATTCTGCTCTTGTCTATGAGGTTTTGAGGGTTGAAAATTGCAAGAATATTAAAATGGATTAAGCTTTTGCTTTAAAACTCAAATACCTTTCTTTCTTTTGGTCAGAGATCTTGGTGATTATTTGTCCTTTATATTATAAATCAATAAATTATCCTTTAAACATAAATCCTTGTTCATTTACTTTTATATCATGCAGAACATATTTGGGGAACATTTTCCCCATATTGAAAACTATTTATATCACAAATCAATTGTATTTTCATCCAGTAAAATTTCTAACGTTTTAAGTCCTGTAAAGTATGAGGGGTAATTGCAAGTGAGAAGAATTTTAGAGGTAGAAACTACTCATAATATTTCTTTCAAATGAGATTCTTGATTATATGATTAACTTGCTGTCTTGAACAAAATGTGTTCATTCACTTTATCTAAAAATTTGATTGACTGTGTATGTTATTTCATTGTAACAGGTTGAGAAAAATGTCAACTGAGACAAGAAAGGAATGTAGAGGGAAAAGAAAGAAGCCAATGATGGCTCAGGATCTACAAACCACAAATGATATGAGAAGTGAGTCCCTAACTCCATCAACTTCCAGTAGAGTGACCACTTCTCATAGGAGGAATGATGGAAGCAAGAAGCAAGAGCTCAAAAGGAAGTCCCAATGTTCATCATCACGAAATACTCATTCTGTTGCATTGAGTGATGAGGATGAGGAGGTGGCGTGGAAAAAATTTCATGTGATGGAAGATACTGAAATTTTTTCAAGAATGACTGATAAAACTATGGGAAGTCAGAATTCAACCCAAACCTCCTTTTCTGATAACCCAGCCAATGATGCATTACAATTGGATCCTGGAATTGTCCATAAAAATGAACCAGAAGTTGTGGAGCTGAGTAGCGGAGATGATGAAGAAGAAAGCAAATCTGATGCAACAAAAGAGCCAGATGTGATAACCATTGAAAGTAATGATGAAGAAGGGGATTACATGCTACCTGAAATGAGTCCAACACGACCTTCAACTCCAGATTGTTCAAGCCAGGAAGCAATTGCTTTCGAGCACACTCTACATTCAATCATCATTGATAGTGGTGATAATATTCAATCACCAGTGATAACAACGCTTTTTAACAAAAAGGGAAATGATGGCAAAAATGAGCAATGTACAGGTGCACCTTTGAGTAAAATGATTTTTACAGAGGTTGAAGATAAAAATTGCTCAAGGAAAGAAACATTTCAAGAAGTAACTCTGTCTCAGCATTCCAGTCCAGATAACTCAGGCAATGATGATTTATCACTGTCATCTGAACATTCACCACTTTGCATTCTCATAGAGAGTGATAATGAAATTGAGAATCTGCGTGAAGAAATTTCTTGTGAGGAAAGTTTGAAGGAGATCAAACAGCACACCTCAGAGGAGGTGACTTCTGTTTGCTCCTCTCCAGATGACTCAAGTCAAGATGAACTGCAGTCAGGAAATTCATCTCCATACTTTTCAATTGGCAGCGAGGAAAGAAATGAATCAATCTCTGAAACAAACCTCGAAACAATTAATATAATGGAGGAATATGTGTCAGAGGTGATTCTGAGTACTGAATCTAGTCCAGACAGCTTAGATGAGCAACAACATTCTCATTTAGACACTATTATCCCTTCTGTTTTGGGCATGCCGTCAACAGTAAATTCAACTGATCAAATAAAACCAAAGGATTATGAAGCTGATGAAGGCAATGGCTCTATTAAATTGTATAAAGGAGGTTACCATGCCGCTATCGGCGGATTTTATGTTGATAATTATGGCAATGGCTTTGATGAAGGGGGTCCAAGCAGTGAAGAGACCAACAAGGGACCCATCTCAGAAGGAGAGCTCTCTAAGGCATTAATGTTTATAGCTCCTCATGAAGACACTGAGGACATACCATGTAATGATGAAGAAGAGGACTACATGCTACCTGAAATGAGTCCAACACGACCTTCAACTCCAGATTGTTCAAGCCAGGAAGCAATTGCTTTTGAGCACACTCTACATTCAATCATCATTGATAGTGGTGATAATATTCAATCACCAGTGATAACAACGCTTTTTAACAAAGAGGGAAATGATGGCAGAAATGAGCAATGTACAGGTGCACCTTTGAGTAAAATGATTTTTACAGAGGTTGAAGATAAAAATTGCTCAAGGAAAGAAACATTTCAAGAAGTAACTCTGTCTCAGCATTCCAGTCCAGATAACTCAGGCAATGATGATTTATCACTGTCATCTGAACATTCACCACTTTGCATTCTCATAGAGAGTGATAATGAAATTGAGAATCTGCGTGAAGAAATTTCTTGTGAGGAAAGTTTGAAGGAGATCAAACAGCACACCTCAGAGGAGGTGACTTCTGTTTGCTCCTCTCCAGATGACTCAAGTCAAGATGAACTGCAGTCAGGAAATTCATCTCCATACTTTTCAATTGGCAGCGAGGAAAGAAATGAATCAATCTCTGAAACAAACCTCGAAACAATTAATATAATGGAGGAATATGTGTCAGAGGTGATTCTGAGTACTGAATCTAGTCCAGACAGCTTAGATGAGCAACAACATTCTCATTTAGACACTATTATCCCTTCTGTTTTGGGCATGCCGTCAACAGTAAATTCAACTGATCAAATAAAACCAAAGGATTATGAAGCTGATGAAGGCAATGGCTCTATTAAATTGTATAAAGGAGGTTACCATGCCGCTATCGGCGGATTTTATGTTGATAATTATGGCAATGGCTTTGATGAAGGGGGTCCAAGCAGTGAAGAGACCAACAAGGGACCCATCTCAGAAGGAGAGCTCTCTAAGGCATTAATGTTTATAGCTCCTCATGAAGACACTGAGGAAGAAGATGATAGGAATGATTTAAATGACAAATAGGTATAATAGATGCCACATGAAATTTTTGGGGGAATTGCAGCGGAGTAACTATGATAAAATATCAATTGATTCATTTCTGCCACACAATCTATTAATGCTGTTCATCTAGAATGTGTTTTGAGAACTTTTACTCCCATCTTAAACTCTTAAAGATTACTTGTTATTTTTTGCTTTAGAAAAATTTACTATCAGTAAATTTTTTTTATTGTCTCTAAATGATTGTTTCCTTTTTATGTGAAATAAAACTATACCTAGATTATTAATTCGCATATTATAAATTATCAGTGTAAATTAATAAATATTGATGTGATAATTCTGCTGCACATTTCTATTTAAGAACCCTGTGTTTACAATATTTGACATTGAAGTTTTTTATGCAAAAATGTGAACCATGATGTATAATACACATAGAATGAAATGAATACATATGTGGAACATAGAGTGAAATGTTGGCTTGCCAACACCTGTTATGAGCTGAACTTGTGAACATGCTTTTCCTATTTTTAAATAATTATTCGAAATAACTGCAAAGCATTTTTCTGTCAGTAATAGTAGTTCAATATGCAGGTGCACTTGAATAAAAATGTAATGAGGCTTTTAGACTGCATATTTCTGTAAAAAATAAGTAAGTTTGTAAAATATCTTTTGTAAAAATTGAATATTGTTTAGTCATAATAATTCTTGAATTTACTTTAGTTCTGTTAAGAAGCTCAATATGTTGTAATTAAATGTTTTTCTGTGTGAAAATTTGAGTACAATAACTATTCTGGTGTGTGTATGAGAGCAAAGCTATAGCATTCCTTTATTTTTATATTATAATTTATTTTAGTTCCCTACACCAACATCACCACTTGCACCTAAGGTCTGTCATGCCAGTATAACAATGGTTATACTAAATATTAATTTGTTATGAGGTAAATGAAATGTTATTTTTATGTAGTACACATTAATTAATAAGATTTATAGCATGAGTTATTATACTGAATGGTAATAAATTTGCACATAAGGAAGAAAGTATAAAAATGTCTAGAATTATTATTAGAACAGTCTTTCTGTTATAAACTATACCTGAGGAGTGTGGGTACAAAAGAAAAGAAGAAAGGGTTTTTATTATATAACACTAATTACATTTTCAGCACGTATTCAAATATTTGTTTGGTATTCTTTTTGTTATTACATATGTATAAATACATAGTATGTACATTTTTATCTTATATTTATAACCTGAACTCAAAAATATTTAATGTGAGTAGAAAGTCATGTAAAATATTTGGGAAAACCCTTTCTTGCCTTATCACAAAAAATTATTTTTCCTTTCAGGAACAAGTTAAGTTATTTTTCAAATTTCATTTTTATAATTATATTTTTTAATGTAGTTAATTATTTAAATGAGTTAATTATTGTTGCAATATCATATTATTTTGCTCAATAAACATTTTCTCACACTGTATAACATTATTTGGTAATTTTCTGTAGTAGATTAAAATTAAAATAAAAAATACACATGACACAGTCTAACAGACTGATGTCACCAGTAATATGGCAAAAATTTATGTCACCTCTGCAGGATGAAGTGTGCGAATTTCCTTAAGAGGCTCTAAAATTCTTCATTAGGAGGTGAAAAAATGTAGTTACTTTTGTATTTCACTTATTACGGATATTATCAATTACTCACTCTCCAGTGGTTGCTTCCCTACCGAGTGGAAAACTGCCTTGGTGCACCCTCTCCCCACAACATCGCATCCCTCAAAACCAGATGAGTATCGACCATTTTGTTGCAAGTTTTAGAAAAAGTGGTTCGAAATCAAGTGGATGGCCACCTTATTCACAAAAATATCATAAATGACTGTCCATCCGATTTCCGTTCAGGTAGAAATACAGAAGTACCTTGTTGAATGTTATAGAAGATGATCAAAATTCGATTGACGCGGGAAACGTAACTATTCTTGTCCTTCTTGATGTTAGCAAAGCATTTGATTCAGTTGATCATGAAATTTTGCTTGCAAAAATGAAGTGTCCTCGTTCCCCTTGCTTTTTTAATTTACGTTAATGACTTCAACAAATCCCTTAAACATAGCAAATTTTGAATGTACGCCGACGATCTTCAAATTCATATTACTGACTAACTTCAATTTCGCAAAATCTTAACGGGGTACTTGTTAAATCCGTCTAAATCTCAATGCTTATTGCTTGGTTCAAACAAAAACCCTCAGTAAACTTTCAAATAGTACTCGACCAAATATATCAGTTAATAAAACATCTCTTGTATGGTGCAGTAACGTGAAAAATCTAGGAATTTATATTAAAAGCTCGCTAAGTTGGCAAATCCAAATAGACGAAACATGTCAAAAAGTTTACTCCACCATCCTCTCTTTAAAATGGCTACGCGACCTTTTACCAACAGAAGTAAAGGAAATGCTCATTAAGTCTTTTGTCATGCCACTCTTTGATTACTGCAACTTCCTTTTCACTGACTTGACGGAAAAACTAAAACGTGAATTACAAGTAGCTCAGAACTCATGTATTCGTTTCATTTTTTTATCTCAGGAAGTATGACCATAGTGTGTCAGAGTTTTAAAAAAATCCAGAACACTCACACTCGAGGAACGTTGAACGCTGCATTGCCTATCTCTTCTTTACAAAATAATAAAAAAAGAACATTATTCAGTTTTAGCAGAACGTTTAAAATTTTTAAAATTGGATCGCGCGCGAGGCTCACATCTCTCTATTCCTTGGCATGGCACAAATATTTATAGTAAATTCTTCACAGTACACACAATACGATCTTGGAACAAACTTTCTGCTGAACTAAAATCTCTATCAATATTTTCTTCTTTCGGGCGGCGTCTTACAGAGTGGAAAACAAACAACGCCCTTTAGGCCCAATTTCACCAAATATAGAATAATCGCGATTTCCTTAAACGTGATTAGGTAAATGGAATCGCGATTACATTTTATGCGTTTCACCAAGCAAAACTAATCGTCGATTAAGTTGCTCAATGTTTCTGAAGAATCTCTGGGTTGGTAGTAGTTTTACAGTGCATTATGGGTAATTTGAAGACAAATGACGGGAGGAAAACGCATCATGTTGCTCACTACCGCCACCTAAGGACACCATAGGCAGCAGCGGGCCTCCCTCGTGCCACTGAACATAACCTATAAACCGAGCTACGAGCAAACAAACAAAATGGACGCCATATTTCTCGCAGTTCTGAAGAAAATCGCGATTTGCGCTGGTAATCGAAGGGTCCCCGAACGTTTAAGCGTTAATCGCGATTTTCTCGTAAATCGAAGATGGTGGAACGCGCATTTTGATAATCACGATTTACTGCACAGAAAATCTCGTTTAAGACATTAAACGAACTTGGTGAAATTGGACCTTAGTCTTCCCACATTCTCTGTCTATTTTTCTCTCACTCATTCTTTTGTTTTCTTTCTTTCTATATTCCTTTCATTCTTTCTCTTCTGTGCTTTTACATCATCCCTCTCCTTCGTTTTTTCAGTAACCTAGTTAAATAAAATCTCGTGTACTGGTTTTAACCCATGTTTCGGCACTAAACCGCCATCGTCACTGGGGCTTTGCTGGGTTTACTCCATTGTTTAAAGTATTACACCGGGATGGTCCTTAGTTTTGCTTCCCAGCGTTAAATGTAAGTACGATCCTCCCAATTCTCATCTTGCACTTTAAAATGTAAATGGTTAGATGGAAGAGCAGACCTTAAGGTCTTAGTCTCGCCAGAATAAAGACACTATTATTATTAAAAAAGGGAATGTGGTTATTTATTTAGAATCTCATTTACACAGCTATCTTCCTCATGCTTTGAAAGTAAAGTATGCAAAATCTCATCATGTTTGGAAGAAGACAGTACATTTGTAAAAAAAAACAATGCATAACGGGACACTATTTTTCATGTGTGTGGATTGAATAACTTATAATAATAATTGTATCAAATATAATTACAATATAAACCCTATAGAAGAAAACATTCATCTGTACTTAGGTTGGCAAGTATAAAGAAAACTTATAACTAAAAATGAAATGGATATGACAATAATCAGTAGTAAGAAATAATAAAGCAGTAATCGCGTAATAAATTTCTTTATAGACTTTATAATTATAAATCAACTTTTTGACTAATCATTCTTCTTCTTTCACTTTAAGCCTTTTCCCACTTTAGTGTGGGGTCGGCGCAAATGGATATAATGCTTCTTAGGATTTGGCTGGGGAATATTCATGGTGCCGGATGCCCTTCCTGACGCACCTCCCCTGAAGCGGTGATTTATGAAATGAAATGGGTGTGAATGATTATGAGTGAATGTTGTGGTGGAATGATAGGCAGGGGAAACGGGAGAACCCAGAAAAAACCTGCCGCGAACACCGCTCCGTCCACCACCTCGGATTCTACTTGGATCGGACCGGGTTTGAACCGGCGTCCCTAGAGGTAGAAAGCGAGCGCGTTACACACTGCGCCACGGGTCGCCTTTTTTTGACTAATCATTCATTATGTAATATTATTATTATAATATTGACTGATGGATGTGTGATGAAATCCTTGAAAATATAAACATACTTTTGTCAAGGAAAATAGTTCATTTTCCATTTTTAGTATTAATCATATATAAAATATAGCTCAATCAGTTTTAAAAGTTTGCTCTGACGACTAAACCAACAATTGACGTTATTTAAGATATCCGCGACATCCTCAAGCCATTTGCACTCAACGAGTATTTGAGCTTATTCATGCATTGCTGACAGCAGCTGCGCTCTAGTATTGTGGTAGAATTCAAATAACACGCCAGTTCTCCGTCGAAAATGTAAAGGGTTAGCAAGTACTGAGGCGCCTGCGCATTGCGCAAGCGGTCGATCAACAATGATTTCAGTTTTTTAAATATATTGCACTAAATAATTTCGCAAGAAAACAGAACGTGGTCAAAGTCTGGGACGTTCACACACCTTGATGAATGTAAGTTTCATTATTCCGTGATCAGTTTGACAGGGTATACGCTAAGCAGGAAAGTCCAATTTTTCATCGATAAATAATTAAAACACCAATGATGGACTTACTTAAACTCGACAGGTCCTCAGGTAAAACCATTAAACCCGACACTTTCTTCAGGATTTGGTCTATGCGGGTCTACCTGTGCCCGTCGCCTAGGCAATGGGGTCGCTGGCCAGCTATTTCACAGAGTTGGCTTTGCAAATAAATTTTATTTATTTATAAAAATTGTGTTGTTGTTGTAGAACAATTGAAATCTACGCCAAAAACAATGAAAACTGATACAAAACACAACCTTACTGGCATCAAATGTACATTTTGCCACTAGCCCAGTAATTAGACGACGAAAAGAAGCAAATCAAGGGGAAAAAGTTTTTTCTATATCAAAGATTTTTTTTTAGTTTTTCGCACATATCTTGAAAACAATACATTTTAGAACGAAACATTCTTGTACCGAAATAACGTATAATACATTAAAATTCCGACAAATTTGTCGCCAGACGAAGGGAAATGATTCAAGAGCGCGATATTGATAAAAATTCGTAGAATGGATACAACAATTATTTATGTTAATTGTTGAAATTTGAACCTGCAGTATTGTTTTTCACCTCATTTCTTGTTTCCCTGGTAATTTAAAAAAATAAAAGATGTACAACTGCTACTAAAATAATAAAATTTTGTAACTCACTTTTTGCATCAGTTGTCGACAGTGTCGAAAATGAATGAGCCAGTAGTCATGATGCGTGAACCTCAAAATGGTGGCAATGTTATTTATTCGTAACAATTCTGTTTATTTCAACTTGAATGAATTTATAATAATATTATTATAATAATATTCCCCATCCTGGCCCGGGTCCCCATCCTGGCCCGGGTTTTTCTCCGGTTTTCCTTCGGGTAGAGGCGGATTTATCATACAGGTTCTCTAGGCTTTGTCTAGGGGCGGGTCTATTGTAACAATAAATCGTGAATTTAGTGTTATTTCAATTCTTTTGATTTTTAAGCACTATACTCAGAATAATCTATAGTTCGATAATAACTTACATGTAATTTTTTGCTTAAAATTACAAACATATTGACATTCTATTAGTATTATAACTCGCAGCTAACTTTTTATCTTATCTAGGAATTTTTGCTGAATTTTTTGAATCCGCCTCTGCCTTAGGGCCCTTGATCGGAATTGATGGGATGGTCCCTTGCTTGCTTCCGGAGAGTAAATTAGTTTTTTTTCCCTCCACGTGGTCATACGCAGTTTGTACTGTTTTTTGACAATAAATTTATTATTATTATTAGAGAAACATCTTACATAAGTTATTTAATATAGTTGACATCAATAAATTATGAAACATATTAGAATATTTTTACTTTAAAAAACCTACAGTGATTGTATTTGGAAAATTCAGAGAATTGCTTGAGAATTCTGGAATTCAAAGCTTCCAAATGTCAGTGGTATAGAAATGTTCTGCGTTTCTTTTGTTCTTATACTTCTTAATTTTATGTGTGTCGACCTCAGAAAACGTGGAAAATCGCGTTCCTGTAGTCTACATCCACTTTTATCTTTCTAACAGAAATCCAATCATAAAACCTGCAATTTAAGAGTAAACCTTAATTATGAAGATAATAAATAAACTTTCAGGATTGATAAAAATGTTTTGACGTTAAATTGAAGTTCAATCAAAACTTTCTTAGCGGCAACCCGTTTCATTTCTGACATTCTGACAAAAGCTGCTGTTTCAAAGATGTCTTATTGCTTCATTCCTGTCGTAAAATGCACTTTTCATGATTTAGAAGAAATTAAACATTGTGTCAAATAGAAAACCGGAGCCAAAAAGTACCCCGAAGCCAAGTTATTTGGATGTAAAACGAGAAGTGCCGAGCACTGGTGAGAACTGACACATTTTCTGTGATAAGCAAAATATGTTATTTTCCTTTCAATTACATGTTTCATGAAAGCATCATGAAAGTGAAAGGTGGAAATCTACGCACCACTTTTTAGGAATCAAGGACTTCCAAAACGGATGTTTCCATTAAAATTTCGCCGAATGTTTGTTACGATTACAATACTTTCTATATACTACATAAAGAAGTAAAACAGAAGCTTAAAACTCAGTTATGTCATAAATACGTCGGTTTGGGTTAATTTTTATTGGAATTTTGTATGAAATTCAAAAATTGTAAGCTAATAGAATTAAAAATGAAAATGCTCAAATAATAGCACTTTAAATAACTCTCCTGTAAGTGACTCACGAAATCCATTCCGCAGGTCGGTCGGTTAGCATAAGGGCGAGCGGCGGGGCGGCAAGCCATTAGAACTGGTACAAAGTGTCGAGTTTAATGGTAACCAAAACTTTTAATCCCTTGCCCGAATTTATGAGCATCAGGAAAAGTCGAGTTTAAGAACTCCTAGAAAAATATTAAATTACCTGAGCAAAGTTGAGCAACGTGAGAGTTTTCATTTGAGCCCAAGTTCGTTAGAACCGGTTGTATGATAATAATACCTTCCGGATAACTTCACGTAACAGGCGCACAGAGTTTGCGGCGACAGGCGTCCGAATAGCCTTGGCGCTATCCACCGCTCTCCGGAAATCAAGCTGAGGGTTGCAACTTCTCTGTGCCCTGTCGTGAAGACACCCAGCACACAGTAATGAGGACATGGGACCAGAGGAAGTGGGTTAGTGTGGCATGGCGTAGGGGAGCAAATAGTATATAAACGGAAAGCAGGCAATGAGTTAGAGAGAGTCAGAGAGTGGACTAGGAGCTGGTATTGCGTGAGAGTTACCTATGAGGTGACACCCCAGCGACAGCCCTTACGCCGCCATCCTCTGGGAGTCGGAAGCTAGGCAGTCCAGAGTCCTCTCGGCGCAGCTTCAGGCTTAGAGCCGTTACGTCATGGCTGCTACCGACTTCATTCTGGCCAACACTCGATCTCTCCACGACTCTGTGTAAGTACGAACTCACGAACTCTGAGTCCCTCTATTACAGACCCCACTTCCTTCCAACCCTAACTAGATTCCTTCCCCCAATCTAAGTCGTATCTAACCCCGTAGCTCGGATCGACCAACCTAAATGCGAGCTACGAGGAAGGAACCGCGACAGCCCGCTACGCGTTACGGACGGTCGATTTCATTGTATTTCATCAATTGTTTGACCCTATTATCTGACAACAAGCAAACAATCTGGGTTCAAAGATTAATGAAAAATCATAATTATCTCTAAGCAAAATTAATTCATTTGATTTATAAATTCAATGCGACTCGAAGTAATTTTACTAAACATTTTCAGCCAGGGCTGGAACTACATTTATTTTCTGGGGGAAAGCTTAGTCATTGGCGCACCCGGAAGTTACAGACTTATCAGTAGGTTCGGAGTCGTTGAATTGGGTCCCACTGTTAAGGTATCCTAATCCTCTTGCCACCATCCCAAAAGGGTATAGTTGGATGTATAGTCCAGTGGTCACTTTCTTAGTTCCTTTGCCTCTTGAAGAGGGTGACAAAACCCCACCTCCCGGACAAACTGGTTTTGCTGATTTTTAAAGCTATGCTGTACAAGTACAGACTCAACCGTATTTGCCGACTACATTTTAATGCACGCTCCAAACGTAGTAATTGATTAAATTGAATAGTTATATATCCTTTTTGTTAAGTATGTCCCAGATTATTGAAATGTTTATATTGTTTTGCATATCATTCACAATTCTCCGGGTTCTTTTAGAGCGCCAACGTTTTACTATTTTAAATCCAATGTTCACTGTTATGATAATTCTGATGAATATTAGATTAAAAATGATTCCATTCGTCTGTGAATAGACTACAAAAGACTTTCAGATATTTCAGTGGTTAACAAAAAATACTGAGATTCCATGGTTGTTTTTTTTGGGGGGGGGCGACCCGTGGCATAGTGCCTAATGCACTCACCTTCTACCTCTGGGATACCAAGTAGAATTCGAGGTGGTGGACGGAGCGGTGTTCGCGGCAGGTTTTCTCGGGGTTCTCCCATTTCCCCTGCCTATCATTCCACCACAATATTCACACATCATCATTCCCCCCATATCATTCATTAATCACACGCCCCCGGGGAGGTGCGACAGGAAGGGCATCCGGCACCCTGAAATTCCCAGCTAGCCAAATCAAGTATCCCCCCATCTACCATCCCTATTTATGCCGACCCTGTCTAGCACGGGTTTAATAAGGGCGAAGGAGAAGAAGATTCCATGTATAATTTTTACAGTTCTAGGAAATGAGAGTTTTGAAAATATTACAGTACATACATACAATATCTTTGTGAAGGTATTTGTATTATTCTTGTTTTTTTTGTGAATCAGTTTGGTAGGACGTTCTAAAAGATTGTCCTCTGCCCTTCTTTTGACACTATTTCGAACTATCTGTCTTTGAAGAGCATTCTCGTCATCATTTGCGTGGCTATGTAATAATTTTGACTCAAACATTATTGTTCTGTTCTCATCCGTTTTCGCATAACTCTAACATTTTCTTGTTATGCATTTCTACCGTACTCCTTATTTTCAACTAATTTTGCTCCTCCTTCACTCTGCCATGTACAGAAATGTTCAACCTCCCCACACCCAACGTGGGACAATATTGAGTCATGCTCTTCCGACAAGGAAAAATAGAGGGGAAGTTGACCATGGGACCCAACTCAACTATACCCTTCTGGCCAGGAAGAAGTGTAACTGGGACAGAAGCGAAAGGAAAGTTGACCGAGGGACCCAATCGACCGTCACCCCAGTAGGGTACCATATATAATGAGTTTAAAATTAAATACTTTCCTCTGTAAAAGTATACACGAATAAAACAGATCTTGTAGCACACGATCCCTTCGGTAATATTATAACAAGTATGCATACAAAGAAACTTTTAGCGAATTGTTGCCAAACGTCTCTATTACAATGAAGTTCGAAACGCTCCCGATCGCAGCACGGTATATTTCTTTTATCGTAAATGATCACTCGAACGTCCTTAAAGAATAAATAACAGCATTATTTATTTCGGTGGTTGAAGAGAGTGATGTAATTTGAAAAGAAATACATTTTTGATGTCCACATCTTTCAGCGTTCCCCATAGTTTGTCGCCCCCCCCCCATTAGCCGACGCCCGGGACACGTGCCCCTTGGCCTCTCTTAGATCCGGCCCTGCTTTCAGCTACAGACGAAACGAACAACTAGTATAAATATTGGTGTGACTGACGGCCCATGCCTCAACATAAAAGAGTGTTTAAGTCCTGCAATGCCGTGAGCTGTATATGTATTTAACCCTGGCATACACTCTCAACGAATTTCTTATTGCTTCACGCATTTTTCTTAAGTTAAGCGTTCTATTTGTTATGTAATCACTACTTTTTGTAGACAGGAATATTGCGTTTCATAAGTGTAGCACTTCGAAATTGATAAAAGATAATAAAAATGAAATGGAAACAAATGTTCATAAATTTAGAGTCTAAAAGATATTAGGGAAAATTTCGCAACTAGAGTGTTCGTTAAGCACTCTTGGATACTGTCAAGATAAGTACGTACAATACCTATTTCATCTCCTTGTCTTTTCCCTTCCTTCTTCCTCCCATCCTCCTTCATTGTTCATCTTTCACGCAACTTGACATAGGTACGAAATAGTGGCAGAGTCACATTCTTGTAACGTCTCTATTCTCAAAATTTCCTTTTCCCTTGTGACAATACTTAAAAATCTGCACGGGAGTTACAGCACAATGGATCTGTTGTCCCTCATAATTTCTAGTGATAGATTTACATCTCTTTCTTAAACCCCCCTCGAAAAGCCATGCTTTTCGGTGCAAAGGGCGAAGTAATAGAACACAGTACACATTACTCCACCTCAATAAAGTTAGCACCCCAACTTTATCAAAAAAATAGCATCATTTAATACTAATGAAGTAAAATTTGCACCAAAAATGTTTTAATTAGCAACATGTTTTATACAAACAAATTACCAAAAAAAAAGTTTTGCGAAAAAATGAATGGAATCAAGTCTACGTCGAAAAATAAGAAACGTTTATTCTAATACATTATTCCGTCAAATGCACATTTTTGTTGAAAAATGTTAATAAATAGTTTTAACCAGGGGGATTGCTAGACCTATAGCTAGCTTCCCCACATTGACGTTATTGTTTAATTTTCATATTTTTCAAATATTTTAATGATGTGCAGTTCTGATAACATAAAAGTGCTCACGAAAATATTTTAATTCACACTCGCTTCGAAGTTTGGAGCTGTTAGTTTGCCAATGACACGCGTCTACGAGGGGGAAAAAGCATCTCATTTTTGTTCGACCAATCGTAGGCAAACTAGAAACTGCTTCCATATTTGGCGGACCAATAGAAGACTAGTACTGTCAAAAATACCTCTATAAATCGTAAAGAGATAAAATATTTTATTACGCTGTTACTAAAGAAATATTTTGTAAATGTTCATTATGCACATCTAGGACTTCCATAGCAAAAAATATTATTTATATTTTTAACTACAATAAACTTTATTATTCTCTATATTGTAATAAATAATTATTTATTAACATTTTTTACAAATAATGAAAGAAATCTTATATAAATCTAACGAAAATAAAACACTTGTTAATAATCGCTCTTGAGAGCACGGGCGAGACCTTTTTGGGGGCTGCGCTTGGTGAAAGGATGGTTGAGGTCGAACAAAAGGTTTTAGAGGAAGGGACGACCCTCACTTGGGCCAGCGCGGAGACATGACCCAAAGTTTATGACAGGCAGCTGCGGGTATTTTGTTAAAAGGCTTTTAGTAATTCTGAAAAAGGATAGGGACAGTCTCAAAATAAGATGATAGGAAAAGGTCAATTTTCGTAAAAAAAAAAGTAATTGATAGCTGGTGACGAGTTAAAAGGAGAAGTACGAAGGGGCTGCGTTTGTAAAAGAAAGGAACAGAGGGATGGTCATAGAACCCTTCGCCAGAAGATTTCCATTAGCAGAGCTGTGGATCGACATGGGTTTTTAATTCTAAAAAGGGACGGGGAAGAATGAAGGCTGGTCATTGTGCTGGGCAACACGTGTTCATGCAACACAAGATGAGTGATACCGGACAGAATAATGGAATGAGGAACGATGGCGCAGAAGACTTTTGGGTTCGGAATGAAAGGAACTGTGAGTAACGTTTGACAGACACGTTAAAATAAATTGTGATAGAGCGCAGGAGGATGGAATTTTCCTTTCAAAAATGAATATTGTCTTTTGTAAAGAAGTGGGTTGCGGATCTGGGGAGTGTCAAGGAGATGACATATATGGAAAAATACCAGGGTTCGGAGCGGAGTAGTGTTAGTGTTAACAAACGTCGTTATTGGTCCATGTTGAAAATACGCCACTACGAGCCAAGTCATGTGAGAAGAAAATTGTTAGTTATTGGTTAGAGTGAATAACTTACGTCAGAGGAGGAGGAGTTTGTCTCCTCGATTTTTGGGCCATGGAGAAGGGATATGGTTACTTAAACTAGGAGCAACGACGCTCCAGAATAATTTTTTCGAGATCATTCATTCGAGATCAGCATTCTATGTCATATTCTAGTGAACATTCTATTAGAAATTGTGTCACATCATTCGAGTATGATTCTACCAGTTCGTGTGTTCAGACGATCAGTCTAAGAGATCATTAGATCATTCGTTCAGATTCTATCTGCTGATCATTTTAGCAATCAGCATCAGTCTGATCATTGTGAGTATTATGTTTTCAACTATTATCCAGCGTGCTACGAACTGTTTCAATATGAGTTCGATGTAATCATTCCGAATCTCAATTATTTCGGCGCGAGTATTGTTGGATTCGCTCAATATAGTTATTTACATGATTAATGAACAATTCGGCTTTGTGATCAATGGCAACTGAACTGTACGAGAACCATTAAGGTCGTGATTCTTTCGTCAAATTGTGCTTGGTAATGGTGGTACGACATCTTACATCCCAGGCTGAGATCAACCTTGCAGGTGTAGTAGCTGACGTGAGCGAGACGGTGACTTGGGTGTAATGGGCACGAGTCAGTGAAGGCGACTACGCTCATCAATGGACGTTGGCAATCCACGGCAGTTTGTTGTTGGAGGTCGCAGTCTTATGAAGGTAATTGCATGAAGTGCCGGGTGCGGTATCTCGCTTGCGTCACTAAAATACCATTGAAACACCATGAAGTGTACGTGAAATGCCAAAGACTTTTGTGTGGCTGAGATAATTCTCATTATTGTTTTGTATTAAAATATAAGGGCTCAAATGCGAATGGACATTGTGTCAACATAATAATACACTTCATAAGAGGATCACTAATTTAAACATTCAGTGAATTGGCTTAGTGATCAATGGAGCAAAGTGTATTGTGTGTACTTGTGTAGCTGTTAAAATTATGTATTTTGGGGGGATATTTCAAAGGGGAAGTGTGGAAGTGTATTTTGAGAGGAGTGTTCGTTGAGAGTATTAAGAGTATTTGGGTGTTGATAAATAATTAAACCAAATTTTTTAAACGTTGTGTTTCCTTTAAGAAGGATTTATGCATATTTCACGACAATAAAATGGGCCGAACTCCGACCTTCCTTTTGTTTATTACTTTGTTCAGGGGCCAATTAATTATTTCAGAGTAAGCTTGCCGAGTGGGCTAGGTAAGTGATATTATATTATTCATTTTCAGGACCTCTAGTAAAAGTTATATTACAATTGTCGCTCCAATGTGGGGTCTGGCAACCTCCATATTTTTTTCTATTACAATATTTAAATGTCATCTCAAGTTTCGCTGTCACACAACGCCGTCCTAGGGAATATAAAACTAATAAAAATTCTTCGTAAAAGAATTTTCTTGCTGTACAATCGATATTGTTGAATCACAGTATTCTCACTAGGTGCAGTGGATAGCACACCTGCGGCCAGAGCAGGAGGTCCCGGGTTCGAGTTCCGGTCCGTTGCAATTGTCACCTGGCTGTTCGCGCCTAAAATGTTCGTTTGACGAAAAATATTCTACAAGAGACATAATTTGAAGGAAATTTAATGTAGGTGTTGTTAACGTTCTCTACATTTGTGTAATTTTTATGTTGTAAGTATATAACATAATAAAAACTCGTTTTGGGGGTTAATTTCAAAATTTTGGTCAAAATTTACCACGCTCTAGCGCGGTATCTGTTTATCCGACATAAAGTCCACGTGGACTTAATTTGTAGGAAATTTAATGCTCTTTATTGGTTCATTTGTGTACACAATCTCTGGAAGAGTATATTTTTCGAGTTATAATTGGAAAAACTAAAAGAGAGCGATTTTTATCGAAGTTTTTTGAATTTTTACGGGGTGCAAAGTTGAAACTCGGATTCATCACCTCCGAAAACATAAGGAACGATTGAGAAAAAATGTTCTATACTTTTTCCCTGTATTGGCCTTATTTATTTCCCTGGCTACTGGACTATTGCGCCCAACAGGGGAACACGAAGACACTCTGTGAATCTGATATTTATTTTCAACATATTTGAACTGATTGTTGAGTAATAGAGGAATAATGAGTAAAAGGCAGAGATTAGTAGTAAAACTGAAAAATTATTTTACATAGGAGGTATTCCAGAAATTATCATTGATTTGAGTATTGGTCATGAGTTGCTTTGCGTTCGTGTGACTATTTGGGAAACATGACCGTAACAATTCTAATGCGAAAGACGGCTGAAAAGAAAGTGTTTGTTGTAAAGAACATCGTTTGTGCAAACATTGTTTTCAACTGCACAATCGATAATCGGTCACCCCCAGTGCTTGGAGACAATTGAGTCTTTCTATTGCCAATCGACATTCATGTAGAGCCTTATCTCCACTGTGTGTGGTTATGTGAACGCTGTATTGCTGGAGGTCTGTGGATCTTGCGCCACACCGTTCCCAAGGCATCGCTTCCTCTGTCGATCCACGAGCTTTTGATATCCGATCACTTACCAACATTTCACGGGATAGGTCGGACCAATCCGAGTAATCACCTCTTACTTGTGCCATGCTCCTTCCTTTCTCTTCTCTGACCTCCCTTGGTCACCTCTTGTTCTTTTCGATCCCGACGCTATTAGGGCTAGGGTATCTTTCATTTTCCTCTTTCCTCTTCTTCTTCTTTTTAAATGTTTTTAGGAAAGTTGTGCGATATGTTGGAATTTTTGTTGTGAGTTGTAATTCAGGAGGGTTTTTAGTGGGTATGGCTGAGTCTTTCGGCGAGTCCCATACGCGGGGAGAGTCATGTTGGCCCTCCCTAGTGCCTAACTGCATTTTCCCTACCTGTACAAGTTTTAAGGGCTCCAATGACCTCGCTGTTGACGAGCCCTAAAGCCCCACAAAAAAAAGTAATCACCTCGAGCAATAACGAGTCTTGAGGTATGACAAAACTTCGCACGAGGCTCATCCGTCCAGAAGACTTGCGCGGCACTTGCAATGAGTTCGAAGTCATCTGTGACTGAAGTCCTCACTCGCACATCATCTGGTGTCGCAGCCTTCAGTGGCAACGGAGGTGGCTGTGTAACATCACTGATACACGCTCTTTCGCGCGTTACCACAATTTGAATCATCCTATTGTCTTAACATATACTCAAGTTAATAATGGATACAATAATGAGTATTCGTCCAGTTTAATCGCGTCATTGTGAACCGGGCTTAGGAATACAGCTCAAGAATAGTTTTTTTTATCTTGTAATAATCATTATTGAAAAAGTAAATGATACTTTTAATGCGTCTAATCTATAATTCCTCATCATTTTTTCTAAAATAAATATCTTATGTTTACGAACTCTTAATACTTAATACTAATATAAATTCTTATGTTCACGATTTTTAATAGTTTTTTAAAGTAAATTTTTACGTGGTAATGTTTCTAAAGCATCACCTAGGGGATGGAAAAGCTTAACGTGTTAGGTCTTAGTATTCTTTATCCTCATTTATTATCCTCTTTCTCTGAAAAAATATAAAATCAACATGGAGTTGGAGTTCTCTGGGCAACTCACGACTCTCGCTCACCTAAAAAACGGATTCAATTCTCGACGGAGGTACGAATGATTTGTAGCTTTTTACTTCAATGTCTCAGTTCAAACGTTTGAGATCATGGAGAAGACGTAACGTCGCAGTTGTAACACGTGAATACAGGAATCTGGACCGTATCTTCACTCCCCCCCCCAAATGTTTCACGTTGTTTCCGCGTAGAATTGGGTCTCACTAGCACTCGTTACTATGGTCTTTAATTGACCGAAACGAATACATGCACATTTACACCTTAGAGTTGGACGCATAATCTGAATCGAATAAAAAACATAACAATGACCTCAAAATCTGAATAAACAACTAGTTTTAAAAGCCCTATATTTTCTACTCTCTGCTTTTATAACACAATTTTGTTTATACATTTCAACCAATAGCAATGGATAAAGAATATAATAATTACAGAAATATAATTGTATGGTAAACCAAAACAATTCAAATTTACTAATGCAAAATAAAACATTAATTTGCTCACAATTGGGCCATGAAACAACTGATCACAACAATTTCATTGATATCATCGATCAAACTTTGAAAACTAATTGTGTGAAAACCGCGGTAAAATAGAAAAAATCTTAAAGTAAAAAGAATAGGAAAATATTTAGACAAATTCAGAACTCTCTTTGTATACTGCATGTCGTACAAAGAGAAAATTCTCTTTGAATTATGAGAGAAATTCGCCCCTTTGAATACCTATCCCTTGTTTTTCTTCAACATTTACCTCCTTCGAAAGTGTGATCTGCCGCAACGAAACGCTAGTGGGAGAGGAGTGCTACTCTGCCTCGCAAAGACAGGTTTCATCAGCTCTTCTGCGCGGGTTATCCCTAAACATTCCCTCTGGGAGCAGGGAGGGCTAGTTAACTAAACATGAGCGTGTTAGCACAACCGGCTCCCCCTCGGATTCGCTGACGAGCGTACAGAGCATGATCATCCAAGCGGGAGACAAGAATTCTGATCCCAGCTGTGTTTGTTGGTTCGGCAGTGGATGAACACCATTTACTCGGAATGAGAATTAACTAAATACTCTTCCGGACTTTTGAAACTGCTGGAAATGGAAGCATTCAACAATAATCTTCTATACTGTTCTTTATTTACGAAAATGTTGCGGAGATAGGAGTGAATGTTGGTGAAAATGTTGATTTTTGATACTTACTATCCTAGTCAAGTTTATGCATTAAGTCTTCAGCCTACCCTCCTCTTGGGAAGTGGATTTTTAGAGCGTTTAATGAAAAAGTTTTGATAAAATAATTTTGTGGTTAATAAGATGATTTATCAAGAATTTAACATGAAAATATAGTCTAAAACGAAACTCCCATGCCATGTCCGTCTGGTCGTGATTTCCTCTCCGACTACTGAAGGTCCTTTTTTAGTTTTTTTGTTGTAAATAAGGGTTAGAGTGTTCCACGAGGGAGGTATTATAGTTCTATTTGTAAATATTATGAGTTAATTATTCAATCTCTGGAGATGAATGCCGTTAAAGTAAAAAAAAATCAGTTGGGAAAAGGAGGAGTGCGCTGAGAAAATATTTTGCGTTACGTGAAAATAGTGTGCGGCAGTACTGTCTAATACACCATGTTCCTATCGACAAGGTTAACCCAAATACCGAAGACGAGAGATTATAAATATACGGGTTAAAATACTTAAACTAGAGATATTTAAAGAGGAAAATATAAATCTTTATGGAATTAGTTTGTTCTCTGTTTCGTGCATTTAACGAAGATAAAAATGTTTTTAAATCATTACATTTGGATATAGAGTTTAGATTTGAAATTGTTTCTGAACACACTCTGCCTAAATTCATCGTACTCTGTAATATTCACCGGGAATATCTCCCACAAATCAGTAAATTTCCTAGACGTCAACTTTTTACTTTCTGAGTTCAATACTATCCAAAGTAAAGTACATCTAAAACCTACCAACACTGAGCAATACCTTCATTTCGATAATTGTCACCCACACCATGTTAAACGTTCTCTTCTCTATGCTTTACCTATCCGAGGGCATGTAATCTGTAATAACCCATCAGATATCCATAAATACCTTACTAATCTTCATGACACCCTCACTAAAGACCATTATCCCACTGATTTATTTTAAAAAAATGTTTACCTCTTAGTTCAAACTTTGTATCTAAGTCCATCAACTCACAATATTCTCAGTCCCCTGCATTATGTACAACATTTTCCCTGATATTGACAAATTTTAACCTAGCCTCAATGACTTGGATCAAATCATAGCCTCCAAACCCTTCATGAAATACCTCCGCAACAACAGATGAAAAACCTGCAACATCATTGACTCTATTACGTGTTTTAATTTTCTTTACCTGTCTACTCCCACGCCAAATTACATAATAAAAAATAATGAATTTTAAAGTTCTGATCTTGGAAACTGTCCCCAAACATTTCCAATCCATAGATGAAATAACACGTAATTAGGCTTCGTCTGCTCCCTAGGAGCCTCAACCCACCACTGTTTAAGAAGACAAGAGTAAATTCTTCTAAAATCTTCAAAATTCAATTTTCCCTCCTACTTTTTTCTTTTCATCTATCGGTTGGTAAACCGAAGAGATGAGAATCAGTTCATTATCTACGTGACTGATGAAGGTGGAAGTCGAAACTGTTTCTTCAGTTATGTGAGTTTCTGTTGTGTGTTTCATTTTATATTTTGTCATTAACTTCAACACTTTTTAATTTATGTATATTACGATTAATTAAAAATATGATCAGAATATGCTTAAATTGTGCGCGGAGCGGAATTCACGGTCTGGACGTGGCACTCCCGTGCGAGCCGGTGACTCAGACTGCTTGGTCACTCTCCACCGCTCCAGACAATCAGAGGGCAGCGTCCCTGTCTGAGGAAAACGCTGACCACAGGTAGCTGGACGCACAAGAAGCTCACTTGAATATCAGTAGTACAGATGACTACGTTCTGGAAGTAACGAGTCGACGTTCTTTTGTTTTAGGAGCGCGACATAATGATTGGCGCTTAGGCATAGGAAAGTACACAATTCTGAACGGAATTAGGTAAAATAAATCATTAGTTTGGCGTACCTATTTTAGCCTTAAGAATTTATATTCTCATGAGTACGACGTGAGGCATAGCGATAAAAACTTGGTTAAGACGCGACAGCCCACGCTCGTATCGTCAGTAAGCACCTACGAGAAGAATGAAGAAACAAGACATCACGTCGACATTTAATGGTATTGATACACGATTGCAAACTTTTAAAATCCACTTTTAGACAGTTTTCTCTCTGTTTTCTTGTGTGTTTTTGCACAGTAGAAATTTATTGGAATTAATTGATTATACGAGGACAAGTCAATATATACTAAGTCGCAAACGCCAATTTCCCTTATTCCGTTTTAAATTACGAGCAATTATTTTGCCAACTGATAGCAGCGTATGTATGTTTATCGTATAGGTAGCGTGATATCTCGTAAGCACGTAGTCAGTCAGAGGCAGCCAGTATACGGTGGCGGTTGTGTTGCATGAGTCTTCACGAGTAGGAAAGCGTGCAGTTGTGCGTTTTTTATTGACCAAAGGACTATTAGCATAAGAAGTGCATTGCACGATGCATCCCGTGTATGGTGACAACTGTTTCACACGGAATGCTGTGTTCAATTGGATCCAGAAGTTTCACAATGGAAGGCAAAGCATCAGAGATGTGGAGCGTCTGGTCATCCTACGGAGGTGTCAACTGCAGTCACAGCGTGTGGGACAAATCATTCGTAATGACCGGTGTGTAGTCCCCAGTGTTTTTAATTTGTTTGGACCCCTAAAATCATTAGGGTGACCGTCATTTTGAAACTGATGATGCCGTAATCCAAGAGGTTACTCGTTGGCTGCGACAGCAACAAAAAGACTTCTTTGTCACCGGCTTTCAAGGACTTTTAAAGAGATGAGATAAGTGTCTTAATATACAGGGTTTTTATTTCGAAAAGGGAAATAAATCAGGGAGGTACTTTGATGATTATTGCCTCTATCCAGTTTTGCGACTTGTTTTGACTTATCTACGTAAATTTTGTTGGGATGTTGTCTGATGTAACTGTAAATTTGGAAAACTAAGTATTTTCAGAGTTATAAAATGGCTTATTTTGAGTTGTAATTATAATTTTCTCGCCTCCAGTCAATCAGGTATTAATTAAGGGCTAGGAGTGATTAACTGAAAATAAATGATGTCTTGAATAATAATCCTCTTAGTAATATCTTCGACATTGGTAGGTGTAAGTAGGGAAGATTTTCAAGATTGAGAACAAATTGAGAATAAGACATTGGTTGCGATGTATAGATCAGATACAAATTGACGGAAAGACGAAAAAGGAAACAGACAAAGGGTAAAAAGGAACGCTCGAACGCATGGCAAATACGTTGGGAAAATGCTGTGACTATTTACTTATCGGTCACTTTAAATTTACAATCACAAAAGAAAATAATCTACGTGATCTTGATTCTATACATTCTCTATACATTGAGTAATTAACTTATCCACAAAAAATCCAAAATACTAACAACAAGAAATCCTCTTAATATGAATGGCAAACAAATAAACTTTCAAAAAATCATAATACTAAGTATATTATAAACGTCATCTGTTTCCTTCGGACTATGAGTTCTGTGGGTATCCTTCGCCCCTAGCAACCTGCACGCGCCTACACGGCCCTGCCATACCGACCCTGACGCAAGACTGCGCGCACACGTTATCACTGGAGTCTAGTGGCCGACTCACCGCCCCTCATGCGATGCGTCTCACAGCAGACTCGTCCACCTCGTCCACCTCGTCCAGTCCTCCTCTTATCCTGATACAGGAATGTCTCACGTTGTTCATCACTCAGGAACTATATCTTGGTTCTTCAGCGTTGACCAAACGACTGGTCATTTGAGCGTTCAGAACGGAACTGTCCGTTCACTCTCCTCTTCGTCTTCTTCCTCCATCATCTTATCTCAGTTGTACCAATATACACAAAGAAACAGGAAATTCGATATAAATCAAATTATTGGTATAATACAATAAAAGAGAAGCGTGTATGCAATGATCAGTGACTTTACATATGAAAAAAACAGCATGGTTTACTCCAAATAGGGAAGTATTGGAATTATTTACCGGTCATGGGAATTTATCGTCTTATTTGAAGAAGATTAAGAAAGGAGACGACGAAAAATGCGTCTGCGGGAGGGAAACAAAAATCGTGACTATTTGTTGTGGAGTTGCGAGCTGTATAATAAAGGGAGACGGGATTGTATAATGGATATGATGAAGCCGCAATTTCGTGACGTGAGGTGGTGCTGCATTCTGACATCAAATTATATTCTTTCTCTATTTATTCCACAGTCAAAAGAAAATCATTTGGCGACTGATTTTTTGAAATACCTTGATTATGATAAGATATCTCTCATTTTTTTAAATCAATGAGTATACTTTTCCAAAAAACATTTTCAAGGAAGGAACACCATTTTAGAGCTCGTAAGTGCCAGTAGTCGGTGACTTTCATGATTAGAGCAGGTAAGTTTTCTTGCAATTTCTAAATTTCAAGAAGTCGTAGTGGCGTATTTTTGAAAGAGTTATTTTGAAAATATTTTATTTAACAATTTAAGCATACATTCCTTATGGCTTGAACGGTAGCAAGACAAAGTTAGAGAAGAAGAACAAATTCTGAAATCTTACGTCTGAGTATAAAAATCAGATGGGTGTGGATAAAATCAATTTCTGAGTAGGTTTCGCAAGAATCTCATTAATTCACCATTTATTGTTGAATTTTTTCGGTAGGACTCCCCAAAGCTCGTAGAGAAACCTTAGTATTTATTTTCATTGTTTGCATTACCATATTCACTGACGATGTATGTAAAGCAAATAAAAGAGTTCTTATCTTCAAATGAAGAACTGTGAGTATAACAATCTAAAGGCTAATTTATGGCGGTAAGAATGGAAAAGAGTTTCTAGTAAAAATAATAATGTGTAATTGCTTTTTTCTTAATTGATGGAGAGCCATGTTCTTCAGTCCCCGAATACTTTATCACAATTTTGAACTTGAATTTAGAGAAAGTGAACATTGGTGGTCGAATATTTCGTGTACTTTTTCCTACGTAATAATTTCTGACATGGTACTTGTATTATACTTTGTATTACTGGAAACGCATCACACTTACACAGGTTTCATTTGGAAGTAACGTTGCTGACTAAAAACGTCATAAACAGACTTTGAGAAAGGAGCTATGACATGTATTTCTCCAGACAAATTAGATAAATTTGGACATTGCAGGCAAATTAGATAAATTTGGACATTGAAGTTTTATAGTTGAATCAGCTGGGGCAACGGTGGAGCGAACATATTCTTTCGTGAGATGTTTTACGGAACATCTGGCTAGATGTAATCTTCGAGAGAAAGTTGACGGTAAAAAAGAGTGTGATGGCTCATTTGAATCGACATGTATTGAATTTTCTTGAAAACAAAAAACCGTTCGAAAATAATTCTATTATTGAGCTTGCCATACTTAATTCTCTATAGCAGAGGATGATTCTTCACGGTCGCTTGCTTATACAACCCGCATGACACGGCATAACTGCATGATGTCTACCTACGCGGCGAAACAGTCCCGGTACCGCGCCCTGCTGAAATTTAAACACGATGCATCCAACTCGCCAATATAAAGAGGCGAAGAAAATTTCAGGAATGTAATAAAAATATTTATGTACTGAAAATGGTTTCATCTTGCCCGGTGGCAGGAAATTAGAAAATGAAATATACAAAAGTAATATATATTAGATCTAAAAATTTAGATAGCAAAAAAAGAACTACAAAAAGTAATTTAAAAAATGGATTATACAAAATGCCTAAAAGTGCAAATAGAGTGCTCATCATACAATTTTCTGAAAATAATTTATATGTGAATATTATGTACACTAGTCATATATTTAATTTGTAAGTTTTTATTATAAGTGACTAGTGTTTAAGTATAAGATGTGAGTGAACCAGTCCTGCTCTCAGGTAACTTTGCTTACTTCTGCAGGAATGCAAATCAACGATTGTATTAATTTTCTGGTTAATAAAGTTAAAGTTCCTTAAGTCAAAGATCAATACATGGAACTGAATTAAAAAATGATGAATATATGAATAAACTAATATCAAAATATAAAATATAAAAACATACGACTACGAAATGACTTAAAAGAACTAATTTTCATAATTATTAGTGATTTCCTGATTATCACTTCACTACAACTATTTTTACAACTACACTACCGTACACCTTCTCCCCGAACTTACAAATGTACCCTGCGAATAGTATACTTGATGACATGCGTACCCTGCGAGTATATAACGAGTTCGAAATCTTTCCCACGACCGACGCAAGCATTGAAGTCGTGTATCTAGCGGTTATTGTGACATATGTATTGTGGTTACGATAATTTATCATCTTCTGCAATTAATTTAGATCATAGTTTGTACATTTCATCGAATTGTTCTGTCAAACTTCTTTTAACTGCTTTGATTTTAGCAATCATTGGTGAATTAAAACTGATAATACTAGTCAAAACTTTGTCACCTTTTGGTTATTTTTTTCTGATTTATTTTTATTTTACGAAAGTTTAACTCATACAGGTTCGTTGCGAGAAATTTATTTCGGAGAGGGCTCAAACTTCTTGACAAAATTTACTGATATTAACTTTAAAATAATTTGTCCTTAAATATTTTAAATTTGTTAAATGTTTAATTCACGTTATCGTTTAATTAACAATGGTGAATAAACAATATTTTGTTCAGATATACTACATTTATTATAAGTTATAACAAATATCGGGAAAGGACTCCCGAATTCCCCCTCTCGATAAGTGCCTGTTCAGAATATGAGGAAAGAAAGAGATAGATCAGGTATCATTTAAAAGGTAGGGATATCAGTAAGTTGAAAAAAAAACAATATTATATCTCCACGTATTATAAATATTGAAGACATTTAAAAATAATTCAAACTCAAAATTATCAATAGTGGCAGAAACTACGAACGAAAGAAAATATTTTTTTGCCGAGCACCCAACACTTTACAGACGTTAACGAACTCGATTCTTCATCTCTCGGTTTTATTTTGATACTTCTAAACTGTTTATACTTCTAAACTGTTTCTTCGTTGAGAAATATGAAAAATTAAAGAAACAAATATATAGACTGAACTTTTCCGTGTATCCATCGTCTCTCTATATGACCGTAATAAAGAGCGGGGGGAGGGACCAGCCGGGAATTGATCTGGGAAGCATTTCCGTTTGAAAATTGTGGTTTTATAGCACAAATTTTGTAAATATATTTTAATAAAATATCAACTCATCAAATAGATAATTAACAATTTATTAAATTTTGACCAAATTTATTAATAGTTTAAAATAGCCATTACATATTAAAGGATTATAATTTCGTGGCAAATCAGAATTGCATAAACATATAAATCAAATGATTCATGAAAATGTGTTTCTAATGCAGCCATAATGAACAAACAAGAAATATATGAATGTTATAAAATAAAATCCCAACTAAGAGTTTTGTTTACAATATATTCTTTAAAACAATCGCTGAAGAGGTCTACTTCTTAATCCAAGTACGAATAAATATTGGATCCACTAGTGAAGCAACAAACTTTTTACAACGTACACAGATATTACACAAATTATTGAAGAAAAACGGCATCTCGTAAATTAATTGAAATCCGCATGTCTTCTATGGATTACATGAAGCATTTAGAAAAGACAAATTTCGAACGTCTCAAGATCGTCATATCCTCTGTGAAGCAGGTAAAGGTCCCGTAAAGAAAGACATCGCCTCTGTCTTTATAACTTAGGAGGCTAGCCGTAAGTTGCGCTGTCGGCAATGGGGTTGCGTTGTTTCACTTATACAAGTATTGTAGAGTTTCGCCTGCATGTGCACGGCTAGTGTTGCGTGTCGCTTCAACCTGTGCATGTACATGTACTGCCTAAATCATGTAAAGTCAGTCTGCGAAAGATCTGGTAACACTTTTAAGAAGTACGCTTTTTATCAATTTCAATTTTATATGTTGAGAGTTCACATCCAATAGGGGGTGGGTGGATTAGCTCTCTTACCTCTCCCCATAGATCCACCATTGTTTGGAACTACACGCAACTTCATAGTACTTTCAGTCAATTCATTGCTAGCAGGAATAATGTTTGAATGGAAACGGTTGTAATTTTACAGGGAATGCTTTCTTCGCAAATTTCGATAGGACTTGGATCTACATTCATTATGCCTTGTTTCTACATCTAGAACTATAATCATTTTCTTACAGATGTGAAACAATTTACACTTACGTTGCCTTTTGTGATTTAGAAGTCATTTATTTTTTCACTTTTACGAGATTTTACGAGATTTGTTCCACTAATTTTAAAAAAATTGGTTGTAATTTTCCCGACTCAATGTTCTTTGTAAGACTGAAAACAAACGTCTCTGTAGTGCTTTGATGAACGCCCTTTCTACATTAGTGAGATATGTTTCAATCAAAATTTCCACCAGTTCTAAGTATGCTAGGGTTTTGAAATGATGCACGCGTATGTAAGTCAGTTCGGGAACATGAAAAGTACAGTACAGAGGTCGTAGTAGGATTTGTTGCTTGCGACTCTGACGACAGAGTGCTGGAATGAGGAAAGCTTGGTAAAAAACTTTGCCAATGAGCTTTTCTGAGTTTTCTTGAGTTATTTGACATTTCAGGTTTGCTTGAAAGTTGGTCAAGCAGGAAGATAAACATAATGTAGACATATTTTCAATCTTAGCAAAACATCTTAAGAGAAGCATGGGTGACTAATGTTTTTTGTATATATTGATGCATATCTTAAAATTTACAGTTTTCATGCTATACGCCTTAATTAAATATCTACATATTTTTAGTCAAATAATAAAATCAGAAAATGTATTATTTCTCTTTTTGGAACTTTGATGAAGGCATTGTTTCCATTTTTTCTCTTTCAAACTAATTTTTGACTACGCAATATTATATTTTCGATTGTCGTAGCTGCCTCCTAAATCCACTAGGCATCCTCTAGTAGACGGCAGTGACCCAGTCTGAGACGAACTTTTCAAGACTACTTTCGATCCGCTAAGGTTATGACAGTGTGGTTAGTTAACATTGGGAGCCATTTGGTTACCATAGCGCTTCACTTCACCAACTCTGAACAGACGTCAATGCAATAAATGCGCAGTTATTCACCAGGCTCTCCGACCTGAAATTAGAAAATACGATAAGTCAACCATGATAAATCAGAGTTATATTTCTTCCGTTTCGCTAAACGGGAACAAAATAAAATCAGTTAAGATAACAAAATTTTTAAGGCTTCATATTCAGGAAAACCTCAAATGGAATTGCCATATCGATAATTTGAATTCCAAACTAAGTAAAATATGCTATGCATTCCGAATTTTAGCCAAAATTCTTAGTCAACACGTTTCTTGCAGCGTGTATTTTGCAAATGTATATTCTCATTTATGGTACGGAATTATTTTTCGGGACCAATACACTCAGAGCATTCAAACTCTTAGAATTCAAAAGAGAATAGTTCGGATTATTTGTAAATCTCATTCCCGAAATTCATGTAAACCTTTATTTAGAGAATTAAGTATTCTCCTTCTCCCTTGCATATACATTTATGAAGTAGTCGTGTTTGTTAAGAGAGAACTATTAAAATCCCACTCTTACTTTCGAAGAAATAGTCCAGTTCACGAACACAACACTCGTAATAAGGCGTCCTCGCATGTCAACAATTCATCGTCCTGGCGTGTCAACAACTCTTTGCCAAATAGGCCCTTGTCATTCAGGAATAATTTTGTATAATTCCCTTCCCAAAAATCTCGAAGATGTAAATAAATTGAATCTCTTTAAATCTGCTGTTAAATGCTTTTCAATGTGCTATTGTTTCTATAATATAAAAGAATTTACAGATTGTAATAAAAGAAGTTAATAAGAGTTTCAATTTATTTATAAATATTGTTTTCCACATGCCTTCGGATGATGTAAGTGATGTTAATATATCTTATGCTTTATCACGTCATTCTTATAGTACTCTAGATACTGATTAAATTCCTTTTTCATGCATATTGATTTTGTTCCTTTTTGTTTTTTAATAGTTTATTTCTAACTGTACGCAGCCTTCGAACGGTTGTGTACATTATCCTGGCCCGGGTTTTACTCCGGTTTTCCTCCGGTAGTGACGGATTTTCCTCGGGCGGGAATGTCATTAATACTTTTGTTTTATTAATCTCGAACTTTTACTACACTAATATCTACAATCTATTTTGAATAATTAATGTATAACAGTACGTATTTATTAAATAATTTCTTTTGTAAATATTAAATCCGCCACTGTCCTTTGACCCTTGATCGGTATTGATGGGATAGTCCCTTGCTTGTTTCCAAAGAGTAATTTAGTTTATATCCCCCCACGTGGTCATATGCAATTTGCAACTGCTTTTTTGACAATAAAATTTATTTATTTATTTAATGATTTTTTTCTGGAATTAATTTTTTCTACCTTTTTTATTGTTATTAATTATTCAATTCAAAATATTGCACTTTATATATAAAAGAGATATCTAAACGTGACGAAGAAATCATTTAAATTTTACAAAAAATGAGACAGTGTAAAAGAAAACGCGTTGAGTCTTGTGGGAATTTTAATTTATATGTAAGTTAATTCAATTAATTATGGCTCATCTATTGCTATACAAATAAACGCGTACGATTAACCCAAGCTATGCGATTTCAGTACATGACGTAGTACACACACACATTGGAATCAGAAAGAATACTACTGAAAGGCGTAACTAATAGCCAGCGAATTACTGAATTGTCTTATATAATAATATTGAAAAATAGTAGTTCTTGAATTAATTCAATTTCAAAGTACGTGATAAAGTAGATGAAAACTAAATGAGACGGTTGTAACGCTTTTAACGACTGGATGTTTCAGTCCTGAAGAGTTGGGGTGCATACCATTAACCATCGTGTACCAATACTAGCGCCCGCACTAGTGGTTACGTCGCTCCAGACAAAAAGACAAATTACCGTCCCTTAAGAATATATATTTAAGTAAAGGTATATATTTTTTATTTTCAATAATAATCAAATCATTTTATTTACTTTTTAACAAAAGCATATATTTAGAAATATCCCAGGGATACGGGTGAAGACCTCAGCGGCTGCGAAGACGGAAGTAGAAACTACTGGTTTGGTGGAGCAGGTGGAATGGGAACAACCACTGACAAGCGGCCCTTGCATATTAAGGTCACAGATTGCAATGGATCAACATGCACCCCTCTGTCGAGCCACTCGGACAAATTCTAATATCAGGCAGGCGGAGGGCACCGGCGTCTGGCAGGACGACGTGTAGAGGATGGCAGCGGAGGAGTGCAAGCCAACGGTGGCATTCTAAGCCTCAGACAGCAAGAGGGGTTACAATCTTGGCGTCACGCGGTAAATGGTAGTAAAAACAACAGCCATCAATCTTCCTAATCATGAAGCTCAACAATAAGAGGAAATGGTCTACTATTAGAGCGTCCCCCGAAAGCGACGTACAAGGCGATTTACGAGGAAATGCATCAGATGTTACGGCGTACCCCCGAATGGACGCAAAGAAATCTGGAGCCCAGGTCTCACAAGTCTGCATAGCCAGTTGGAGAGTGGGATCCATGACAGGACGCTGCTCGGAATTAAGGGAACTGCTACTCAGAAGATGCATCAGAATTTGTTACATTCAGGTGACGAAATGGAAGGAGTATAAAGCACGCAATATCGGAAATAATTATTAATTTATATCGATTGGCACGGAAGCCAATAAGAACGGCGTTGGCATAGTAGATAAGGAATTTGCTCGAAAAGTTGACGTTAAGAGAGTAAGTGATCGGATCATAGCCATAAAGTTCACACTAGATAATCAGGCATGTATGAAGGTCATATCAGCATATGCACCACATAGGGCTATCACAAGTCGAAATACAAGCGTTCTGGGATTATCTCTATGACGTGACTCTATCTATACCAAACAAAGTGTCCAAATACTTTGGAACGGATTTCAATGGATGTGTTGGAGAAACTACTATCTCCTTAAGAGAAATTCGCGGTAACCAAGGATACGGAAGTAGAAAACTCCAAGGGGACGATGTTCCTAACTTCGCCATCACATTTAACATGGCAATAATTAACACCTCTTTTCGAGGCTCCAAGGACACATTAAAACAAACAAAAGCGGTGGAAAAAGCACACAAGAAGACTATATTCTCGTGGATCGACATTTACTCAGGACCTTTAAAAACTGCAAGGTTATCCCCGGTGAACCTCTAACATCGCAACACCGGCGTTTGGTCACTGATTTCATCACACGAAGGCCAGTAAAAGGTAAGACAGTAAGAGTTCTCAAGAAACGCTGGTCTAAGTTAGAACAAGAGGAAGATAAAAACCTCTGCTCATAGCTAAAAACTTACATATACGCAGCTGAAATAGATAAAGAGGCGAGCATGATGTGGAAAGACTTACATGAGTTCAGCATCCAGATGGCTTCAACACATCTAGGTATCTCGAATGGAGTCCCCAGAGATAATAGAGACCCGACATTATGGAACCCAGATGTCCTAGAAAAGATTAAGACCAAGAAAGACCTGGGAGAACACAAAATGTGAAAGCGACCAAAATGCATATCGGGAAAAGAGACGCTAGGCGATTGTTAGCCCAAACCAGAGCAAAGAACGTAACAATTCTATGGCATGCTTGAAAATGGCGTAAACGATAAACAACCCTTCAAAATCGCCAGAGACATCAAGACTCTCAAGACATTAAAACAGTGAAGTATATCAAGGACCCCTAAGTAATACTATTAACATCTACCAAGGAAATAAATGAAAGATAGCAGTACTACTACCCTAAGCTACTAAACGAGACTTACCCATGCAAACCAGTTGTGGAATTGCCATCGGTCAAAGGGTCATGATCTGTGATTACACCCGACGAAGTCAAACTAGTAATCCGACAAATGGCAAACAACAAAGTAACTTGACCAGACGATCTACCAACCGACCCATGAAAGAAACTGGGTGAAACCGGAGTCTATTTCCTGACAAAGCTCTTCAATAGAATTACGTCGGATGGCATTCCTGATGCATGGAGATAAAGTTTCCTGGTACAGTTTTACAAAATAAGCGCGAAGTTAGACTCTATGGGAAATACAGAGCTATAAATTCAAAATAAATGTAGGAGTCAACCAAGAGTCAGTCCCAAGCACAGTGCTATTCAATTTCGTTATGGGATATCTGACGTCAAAAGCTCAGAAACCAACTCCCTGGAACACCCACTACGCGTATGATGTTGTTCTCATCGATAAAGATCCGATTGCTCTCCAACGGACGCTGGAGTCGTGGAGGTGAGCTCTAGAAAAAGCGGGTCTAAGTATTAGCAGAGAGACAACTGAGTATATCCTCTGCAATATTACCAACAACACCCAACACACTTTACACCTTCAAGGCACTGTACTCAGAACAATTGAAAGCTTCAAGAATCTAGGCAGCATAATAAACAACGGCGGTAATATCGACTAAGGCATCGCACTCCGAAAGAACAGGGGCTGGCAAAAGTGGGGGGAGATCACAGGAGTGCTATGTAATCCAAGGATGCCATTACGCATAAGGGGAGAAGTCTATAAAACCTCAGTTAGACCCGCAATGACATATGATGCGGAATTATGGCCTCTCAAGAAACAACAATCTGACAAACCGCTGAAATGAGAATGCTTAAGTGGTCTGTTGGAGTCACCCTACTAGTCGTTTTTTCATTTTGGTTCTATTTTGTACACGGCCTGTCGACCTCTCTGCCATTACCTGGACTTTTCTTCTTCTCTTTCTATCTCGGTATTCAATCTAGAGGTTTTTGTCACTTTTCTCTCTCCTTCATTTTATCTGCCATTAATTTGAGTTCTTCTGTATTCTTTCGACCTATTATTTATTTTCTTTTACATTCTTTTCCATCTTTTCTTTTTATCTCCATCGTGATTGTTGTACTGATTTATTGTCACAGATCTTTTGGGTCTGTTCCCACTTGGCCGTATATACTTCTCCGGTATATACGACCCCCCCCACAATGAGGTTGTGAACTTTCTCCTGTCTAGCTATATATGTTCTTTATCTCCATTATCATATTTATGTATCCTTCGAATATCGGATACAGCTCCTCTGAAGCAATGTAATCTTCCCAATTCTTGTCACTGAATATCCCATGTCTCTTCTGTTCTCCTATCGAAAGAATCCTCTTTCTGTGACCAATATCCGACAATTATGCAATACATGGTTTACTGTCTCTTCTTCCTCGCCGCAAACACACCATTTACTCTCCGCCAAGTTTCTTTTTTAAAGATATTCTTTGAAGTTTCTGTGTCCAGTCAGGATTTGGTATACCGGCGGTGTTGGTTGGAACCACTTTCTATTCTTAAATCCATATCTCACGTAAGAAATAAATCGATTCGTAACCCTACCTTCTGTTTCCTTTTATCACCTTTCGCCCCAACACCAAACCAACTCCTTACTTATTGCGCTTTTCCGTCCTCTCTTTGTATTATCCAAAAGAAAATTCACTAATTTCACTACACCTCCTCGCTTGCCACTAAGATAGTATTTGTCAATTTCGAGATCTATGGGAATAGTTCCTAATAATATTTGCTCCTTCTTAGTGGATGTGCTTCTGTACATACCACTCCATGAGAAAAGACATCTCTGTATGCTGCTTAGTTTCCTTTCTATATGTCATTGTTTGCTTCTCACACAACAAGCTTGTAAACCATAGATAATTTGCGGTCAGAGTACTCCGTAAAATAGGCCTACCAACTGTCTCAGTCCTATTGTTGTGCTGCGCATTCCTACTCCTTGCAAACCGTACATGACCTTTTTTTATCTTTTGATTGACGTAATCGAAATGTGTGGTAAACGTTAATTTTTCATCGAATATCGCTCCTAGGTACTTCATAACCTGCTTCAGCTTCAAACGCCATTCTGGAAAATTGATGATTGGTTCTCTTACGTTTGCCCCGCGTCGTTTCACTCCGAAAACCATGTCCTTCGTCTTTGTCCTGGATATAGTCATTTAGATTTCTGCACACCTTTCCTCCAATTTTCGTAATAATCTTGCACTTTTTTGTTTCAATTCAATCTTACTATTTGATTCTATTAAATGTGTCAGATCATCCGCATACGCTATGATGTCAATATCTTCCATATTCATATCTTCCAGTATAATATTCATTATCAGTTTCCAGAATATTGGACCGGTATGACTACATTGAATATTGGACCGGTATAACTACACTGAATATTGGACCGGTATGACTAAACTTTGCCGCATAGTGCTTACTATTTTTGCATTCCCTATTTTCAAAATTGTTTTTCGATCCTCAAGATATTATTTTATTTCAACAAATGATATGGAATACCTTTCTTCTCCAATTCTTCACTTATAACTGACCATTGTGCACCATCAAATACTCCCTGTATGCCCACACATTGAAGGAGCACATATCAAGATGTTTGTTCTATTATATTGTGTAACAAGTGGTCCAGTGCATCTCCCGTTCCTAAGTCTCTTCTAATTCCATATTGATTCCCAGAAATTTTTTCTTTTAATGCGCATTCCAACCTTTCCGCTATTATTCCATCCAATATCATACCTTTTCCAGGCAGTAACGTAAGAGGTCTATATGAATTACTGAGTTGTTGACCTCTTTTCCATGTCTTTAGGAACAACCGAAGCAATTGGATGTTCCAATGTCTTAGATAATACCCACAACTATAGCATTTTTGAAACACGGTTAGCATTTCCTGACCGAAAAATTCCCCTATTTCTTTAATCATATCATTTGTCACCCTATCATATCCAGGGCTCATTTTATTCTTTAACCTTGACACTATTCTCATTACTTCAGCATAAGTATTTTGTTCGTCATTTTCCACTGCCTCAAACACATTGTCTCTGTAACATCAGGTCTTCTTCATCTCCGTGCAATATGTTATTTATAAGTTGTTTGCCAGTATCAGTCCAACCTGTTGTTATAGCATTATCTTTCTTAATACTTTCCCTTACTGTTTTCGTCTTGATTTTTTCTCTTCCATGGCAAACCCCATACATTAGGGGACATAATGTCGGAGACGAACTTTCCCCAGTCAATCCCTTTCTATTGTCTAATTAACTTCTTGAATCCCTTTAAATGTTCTCGATGTGCCTCTCTTCCCCTTTCGTACATTTCTGTGCCCATACTGTTACGACACACCACACAAGCCCATATGCGATGTGCGTAAGCTTTTTGGTGGAGAAGCGGGATTCAACCATAAACCACAACCTTTAGTTCGCTGCCACCAGCTTGGTTTCCCCAAACAATCAAACACACGAGTAATAACAATAAAACATTTAATTCAAATTAAATAAAGCTCTGAATATATACAAATGTAGACAAACTCGCAAATCATAAATACAAGTTTGAACTTGTTATTACTTGATATTGCTATCTAAAAGCAATAATTACACACAGTTATAACTACTGGTGTTATGAATTAACTCAGAAATCTACCCAGATTATCCGAAGTTCAAAAAGTTCCAAGTTGCTATCTCGAAATAAATAACTGTTCCAAGCTATGTTATTCGCGCCTATAGCAAGTAATAGAATTACCGCAGCAATTCTCAGTGGTCTGACGACCAAACTAACCAAGTTACATATTAAATAACTTGCGTACTTCTATACGCTTTCGCACTTGTCTCAAAGTCTGAAAGCCTCCAGTATAAAAGTNGCTATATATTGAAGCGGAGGTCATGTGACTACCTCTTCGCCCGTTCCCAACACCTCACCTCGGCTTGGTCACTCCTCAGCTTCCGAGAAAAACTACCTTTTCGGATGAACACTATTTCTGTCAACTGCTGAAATATTCCATACACACTCATTTTCCTTCTCCGGGGCGTTCATCTCAGTTTTCAGAAGTAGAAGGGNCTTCACAATACGAAAAGTATTAAACGCGCACTTTTCCTTGTTTGGGCAGCGACGGGCCTGGCTCTTAATCGCCTTTGGAATTTCCGGCGAGCACAGTGCTTGAAAATGTTATTCCAAATCTATACTGGCCACGATGTTACAATACGCATCCTCTTATAACTTTTCCTCTTCATATTTCTAATCCTCGTCGCTTGTTGAAAATCTGTATCCCAGTTCTTCCTTTTTCTCTTCTATTATGTTCGCGCAATATGGCTCTATCATCTGTAACCATGTCTGTTGTAGGTTTTCGACGCGCTCATTAATGGTATCTGTGTCAACTGTATATGTATATTTTAGCATGATGTTCTCTTTTCGAAACTTGATACAATTAATCTTCCTATAATTTATTTTATTAAATTATTCCTGTCCTAGTTTGTTCTTCATTTTTATAGAAATTAACACTGTCAGATGACTGCTTTCTACCTTCTCTTTAACCTCCCACATTCTATCTGTTGTATGGGGTTTTCTTCCTTGTAGTGTTAGATCTATAATGGAGGTTCCATGCACACTATCGTATGTTGTTATCCCATATACGTTAACAATACTGAGGTCCTTTTCAAAAATAATTTGCTACAACTTCTCTCACTTCTATTGTTTATTTTATCACCCCACAAGGTAGATCTGCTATTCCAGTCGCCACATAGATATATCTCCTGTACAGCATATTGACCTAAAATTTCCTTTACTATTGTGAAGATCCGTGTCCTTTTGCACCCGAATCCTACATATACATTAACTAAAATTATATTGTTCACTCAACGACTAGTATCATTTGTAAATTCTTCTTCGTGTGCTCTTTAATCTCCATTACATCCATGTGTTTATGGCATATTTTGATAGCTGATCGTCCACCATGACAACACACAACGCATACTTATTGGGAGATAAAGTAATTTTCCTTTGATTAGATAAGATTGCTGTAACACGCATACATCTATATTTCTGTCCATTATAAATTATGATGGCTCCATCGCCCCTTGTTGGCCACACTGTAAATTCTTATGCGTAACTCTAATTTCCATAGTCTGTGTGTTGTTTAATTGTGTCTCTTACCTTTCTGTACTCCTCACATTCACGACTCCAAACGTTATGGTCGCATCGTCCATTTTTCCACATAGATATATCTCCTGTACAGCTTATCAAATGGGCTTATCTCTATTAACTTTACAGTCTTTTTGATCGTGACCTGTCGCCCCACAGTGGCCGCAACTCTCATCCTTCTCCTTACTGTATTTAGGAAGGCGGCCATACCGATCGCACAGGTAACACTTTAAGGGCTCTATGAAGGTGTCAACTCGATAGAATTTTAACCCTAAATACACTTTTCCTTGTTGCATTAACCGCTTATATAATGCGCATCATAGTTCCAACACACAATATAGTAACCTCCATTCTTCCTTCCCAATCTTCTTGACTACTCTCACTTTATCAGTCTCAGTTACCCCATTTCATTTCGTCAACGTTTCCCGCAACTCCTCCTCCTTTTGTTTATCCACATTGTATATTATTATTTTCGGATCTAATTTCTTAACATTGCTCGATCCTTAACATCACATGGGACGTTATTATATCCCCCACCACTGTGCTCATATTCCCTTCCTCCATTCGTAATAATACCCTCTCTCCGCGAACCACCCTATAATAATCAATCTTGACCATCTCCTGCGTTTTCCCCAATAGTTTATGTACTTATTTTACTATATCAGTCTTGTTTGTCTCCATTTCTTCTTTCGCCGCACTACTTCCTCAAACTGCCTCATTATCCTGCTTTTTATTTTCCTGATGGCCTATCGTTACCTGTCGTGCGCACTCCTCCATTTTACTTTTCAGCACAATTGTAGTTGTTTCGACCTGTCATTGTATTCCTCTAACTTCTTCCTGGAGTTTATCTTGTCGTTCGATTACCCCCGTATAGTTGTAGCGTATCCGGCCAAGTCGAAGAATATTTGGCATAATATTTATTTGTGGAGTTTTGCGAACAGAAGTGGTTGCGAACAGAAGTTGTTGCAAACAAAAGGTGTTGCAATCAAAAGAGGAAGTGGCGTTTCGAGTTTGACGACGCAACGCTGCCCTCAGGTGCAAGTGAAGACTACTCTCTTTTGTGTACGAGCTACATCACTTGACCTCGTCGGTCGATTTAAGCAGGGTACGAGAGATATCGCAGGTTCAGATGAGGGCTGAACTCAGGGTTAGCCAATTTGAACGATCAAGGGTGTTCGTGAAGCGTGTATGCGCTATGAGGGATTGTGTGAAATCCCCAGTAGATTCTCGAAAGTAGAATCAAGGTAGGTGTGCGCTGTTGGAGTGATGCTGAGTACGTCTTATGTATAAATCATGTGTAGAGAAAGACTGCTGCGGTAGTTTAGAGGTAGCGGAGTTGTGTTTAGTTGAGTACAGGTGTGTTCAATCTACAATGTGTTGTAAAGTAATATCTTACATGAGAATTGCTCAGATGTAATTATTTAATATTTTTATATTAAAGTTAATTATCCTGTTTACACTTTTGTTTGTTTGCTCTCGGGAATCTGAGCTGGAGGCAGCAGAGAACCTCTTCATGTAATTTCGCGCCTGTAGCCGCTACGTAACGAGTACTTTCCAAATAGAAGCGGCCAACCATCCGAATCGTCAATGGAGTAGCCTCTGGCATTCGGTGATCGTTACAGGTCTATACTTCCCACAATCCTTTTAACTAGCTTTTCTTTTTTCCACTGTTCTCTCTCCTGATACGTATTTCATCGTTCGTATATTATACCAGTCATCCTTTCCTACATCTCCTGAAAGTTCTGCTGTTTAATTAATCGTAAATTATCAGCTTCCAATTGTCTCCCAGTTTCTAATATCTGTTTCTTTGCCCTCTGTAATGTCTCTATTTACTTGATTTCTTTTTTCAATTTATCATTCTCTTTACGATACTTCTCACATTTTCCCCAGAATTATTTTATTCCATCCTTTAGAGACTGCTGAATTTTACCTGATAATTGCTTAAACTTCTCATCTTCCGTAACTAATTGCAGCTGATCATATATTTCCCGAGTCTCTTTTCTTCTGTACCCGGTTTACGATATATCCGTTTCCGAGTTGCAATCGTATTCTCGTCGGCCCTAGACGTGCTGTATTCGCTACCACTTGCTCGCCTTGGTGTCTGGTGTTCACTCAGTTTCTCTATTTTCTCGTAAGTCTTCTTAGCCTGTCCCTGCATTTGTATGTTCTAAACTACTTCTCACGTTGGATACTATATTCTAGTAATGACGTTAAGTATCTCTTGCACCTATCTCGTTGGGAAATATGTTTAGGTGATCCTTGAAAGTAAGGTAATGTGTCATGTGTTGAAATACTATCTCTTTGTGTTTTGAACCGAGATATGTGCTTTTCTGGTAACATGCAGTTTTCACGACACTATACTCGACCATTTTATCAGTTTTCAAGTCTATGTGATGTGGATGACAAAATGACTTAAATACAGTTCATATATTGTGAACATTTCCTGTAATCGTATCACCTGTATTTCGTCCTAGAATTCTCTTTATATACCCGTTTAAATATCTCTATTAGTTTTAATGTTATTGCAATATTTTCATAAGTGAGGTTATAGGTTATCTTTCGGGGGAATATCTCCTGGTATACCAATTACTGCAAAGTTCTTTTGAAGTCCTATGTATTTCTCTTTATGACTGTCCTAACCTCCGAATCTCAGCCCTTTTCATCAACATTTAGTGTCCAGGGGCCTAACTACAATTACTTGCAAAAATTATAGTTTTTGCTTCAGATTATTAAATAGTCGTTGTCAGGATGTTGTCTAAGCCCTTATGTCGTGACTAGTGAGTACTAACCATATATACGCTTATGAGGCGTATCCATTAACATATTCAACATACTTAGTATAAACACAAGAAATATGAGTATATTTCTTCCGTGTACCCTAGACGTGGAGAAGATATGTGTAAAACATTAATGAACCTTAACTCATAGGTAAGTGCAAAACAGGTAATTAAGTGCACACTGAATAGTGTGCTACCTGGTTCACTTGTCTCCTGTCTGGGTATGTGTCTAAGGTCATCCGGAGTTTAGGACTGGTTGGAATGATGTTCAGTTGTGGAAGGCGAACGGGTAGTGTAGTGGTTAACACCCCTGATATCAAAGTAGAAGTCCCGGGTTGATTCCTTGCTCATTGCCATTTTCACCTGACCGAATGTTATCACAAGAAATATCATTACAGTAAAGTATAACGAGTTCATATACTAGACCCGGTCTTTACCTGCAAATCTACTAATCATAACGTTACGTCATATTGTATCACCACTAGTATACCAGTTTTAGTTCCCAACCCTGCTTTCGCAAATTCCTATTTAATGTCTTCAAAGTATGCAACGTATGCAAACTATAATATACGCTAGATGTTCTATCTATGTTACGTTAAAAATCTCTGTCCCTAATGTCCATCTTCTGTGCATCCTGCATTTTTTTCACACTACAACTCACTACGACTCGAACACATCGTTGGTGGTTTCACACTGCAAATATTTATCTACTAGAGATAAAATTTACTCTATGTTGCAGTATCAATCTAGTCTTTACACAATACTAGTTTAACACTATAAGCCAGGTTGCACACTATAAATCACGATCCCTTCAGGCAGATCCCAGGTTTCACAATTTATCCGCTCTTTACCTGTCCAGCTGGATGTTTGCATCCTCATCCTCGCTCGATTCTTATTAATCCTACTTCTCCACATGTGAATCCAACTCCTCGTATCTTGTAACCTTCTTCCTTAGCACCAAACTTTTATTTTCTAAACCCTCAATGTTTATTTGCACTTCTGAAGTTTCTCACAAATGTTCCATTCAGTTTTCTATCGAAAATAGTTTTTTGCCTAGCGAAATTTGCATTTTTGATCGTAAGTCTACCTCTTTAAAAACCCAGACCACTGTGCAACATGGCCATGAGTAGATAAGTATGCTGATGGATCGACTTTGGAAGAATATGACATAAGCAAAGGTCAGCAGTCCCCATCTTTATTACCCTCCTAGACAAAGTGTCAAACCACTACATCAAAGGCACATTTACAGTAAGACCCATACAGGATAAGCTGGTATATTAATGACTCCGATGGTATGGTCATGTCATGAAGAGCCCGGAAGACCACATGACCAGAAAAATGCTCGAATATATATTTAGAAAAAATATGTGACATAACATGATATTGATAATCAGATAGCACAAAACAGATAGTAAAAAAATGATATTTTCTTTTTATATACGTTATTAAGGGTTCCGTGCCCCATGCGATCTGAACTTAAACATAACGACATTGGTAGTATATTTATTCATCTCAAAAACTCTTAAAACCATGGATTCCACGCAAATTGGTCCTTGGCAATATTTTTTCGTGGTCATACTCTTTTTCACTCCCCCAAGGGGGGTCTTATTCCCGTGGGTACTGAAGTTAAATTTAAACGATAATAATAAAAAGTTCAATAGTGAATAGAATACGTCAGTACCTGATGAAATCAAAGTTGAGATAGATCACACTGAATAACGACAATGAGTTGGTATAGCTTCGAATAGTTAGGGAATTCTAAGAATGCGAGAAATCCAACTGCGAGATATCCAGTAAGGCGACTTTGCATGGTCATATTACGTAAATGAATTTACGTAAATAATGACAGTAATTCTTTCATTTTATAATTAATTCAAGAATAATAAAAAGAAACGTTAATTAGCACAGAGTATTATTGTCAAGGCTGCGTTAAATTGAGAAATAAATATGCCATTAATTTACTATGAATTATAAACAATGTTATTAATTGCTTGTGAATATTAAATTATTTTATTTTTAAAGAAATAGTTTCACAAATAAAATTATGTAAATACGTGGTCTTTAATGTAGTTTCCACAGATGATAAAGCATTATATGAGTTCATGTAAAATTATAACAATATTTGCGAGTTTAAATTTATAGATATGACACAAAGAGAAAAAACATTAGTGACAATTCGATACGTAATTACTTTTACTTAGTATTGTTTCTGCAAACGAACGGAAACATGAGAAAATACTAACGATATTCATCTCAGCAATTATAAATGGATGTGTCAGAGATATTTGTATTTTACAATAATTTTTGAATATCATCCCCTTCACTAGAGGTGTATGGGGGCTGGTCATGTTGCTAGCTTTAGTGGTTTACGCTGTGCCTTGATAGTCTGTCAGTCAGACAATTAGTCATCCAGCACAAGCGATTTGTATATAAAGGTTATTTCGAACGACTATGCTACAACGGTGGTTGAATTAGAAAATTTTGTTCTCAACGGTTTTTGTAATAGTGTCATGTGCATAGAAATGAAATAGTGCTTTAAAATTACATAATACTTATTTTCCATAAAAAAAGAACTTATACATACGCCATACATTCAAATTTGATACAATATTTTATTGATTCGTGTATTGAACTTGTATATATGTACTTACCTTTAAAAATTAAAAAATCGCACTCAAGTAAATTTTATGAACTTCCACTAGTTACCACTTGAGACGTAATAGCAAAAATATGCTATTGTGTACTGAAACCGCTCTTTTATGAAGGAAATTTGGCTATCCTGCTCCTGGCGTTAGCTGCGGTCGTGAATGAGCTCCCTCTATTTTTCAGTTTAATCTATCTAATTATTTTATTTTTTCGAGGTTTTGTGATTCACTATTTGTATTTAGATCCTAACTTTCATTGTAGTATAAAATTCTTTGTTCTGTGTGAGTGTTAAGTGAAAAAAACACTAAAAACATTTCCTACGGTTTTGAAACCCAACAGACCGAATATAATTTCATATTGTTTTCATTCAAGTGCTTTATTCAAAGGTGTGATAAAGTTTACGTAAGTACAAACGGAATCATATATTTAACTTCTTTGTGCATTAAAATTAATTATTTATGTGTATTTAGATTTTCTGGTGCGTATACTATAACATCATTATTAACTTATGAATAACGTACTCTATTGTTGCACTGCTCAAGTTTCGTCACCGTAAATAGATTTATTCCAACATTTTACCATTTTCTTTCTTGATTCTTTTTGTAGTTATTCATTACACTGTAACATAATATTGCCTTAGTTATTGTCCCATTAATTTATCTGCAGTTGTCGTTCTAAATTATTATTTCTGTCATTTTAGTTGTCGGTTTGTTTATTTACTTATTTAAACCCTGCTCTACTGTTGCACCCAAGTTTTCGTCGTCATAATTTCTTAGAATTATTACATCATTTTACAATTCGTTTTTCTTGATTCTTTCGTATTTATTTACATTTTAACATAATGTAGAGTAGTTATTGTCGAATTAAAAACCCTCCAGTGGTCACCCTAAATAATTATTTCAATCATTTTTGTCGTCGGTTTGTTTGTATATTTAATTTATTTAATATTTATTATTTGTAACTTCCGTAGTAATAAATAAATTATTACACTAATATCCTTCATTCAGTGTTAGTTGTCAGTTTTCGTGTATTCTCATTTTCTTTTGTCGTTAAGTTGCAAACTTTCTCACAACAATGGACACTATCGCATTCCTCAACTCATTCAAAGCTGATCTTCAGAAGGCGTACAATGACTTGGTACATTATATTGACACACGGATCAGTGCGCTGGAAGAATTCAATAAGAACACGATCGGCGGTTGGACTACCGTCAGGAATTATCGCCTTCCTTCCAAGTGCTATCACCCGGTTAGACCAACGACACATGCACCACCACAACTCTTCACTCAGAATAGGTTTAGTGTGTTAGATGACTTGTCCCAGTTTTCTCCCTTACCTACTCGTTTCATCCCCTCCCACACAGTACTCTGTTCGCAAACCACGCACTGGTAAGCACAGCCACCCAAAACAACGTAAAGCAGTGCTACCCACAGATGAAGGCAACACGTCCACACAGAAACCAAACGTGCTCGTATTAGCTGATTCGCACAGTCGTCACATGTGCTCCGTTTTGCGTGGATTGCTTCTCAGTCTCCAGTTTCTTTAAGCCAAACGCTCGTTTGACTGTAGATATTCGAGAACTGGACACCTACACTAAAAACCTCACACAGCGGGACACAGAATTCATCATAGGTGGGCAGAACGATATTAACTTGGGTGGTCATTTCAACGAGTCTGAATATCTACAAAACTAAAAATGGCCTCTCAGCACACAAACATAGTACTCTCTAGCCTGTCTTCACGCTTCAACGTTCCACAAATAAACCACGAAATTAACCTGGCAAACATACCCCTAAACATCACCTGGCAGACACAAATATCACATTTTTTGATTTGCAACCACTCCTGACTGCCAAGGACTTTACCCAGCACGGTTTGCATCTGAGACCGTCTGGGAAATATCACTTCGGTTCTCTCCTAGCTTCACATCTGACCTCACATCATTCACCTGCCCCTTTTCCCACTCCTACACCTCCTGCTCCTACCTCATCATCTCCTCCTCCTATCTCCACACTCATTTCTTTTCCTGTCCCCGTTCTTTCACCTACTGCTTCCTCATCTCCCACGTCCTCGTCTATTCCTACATCCACATCTCCTGCCGCCCCCATACACAGTTACAACTTGCGCTCAGGAGTACGATGTGGTACTCGAAGGTGACAATCGCGTTCGGGTGCAGTGTGCGGGCGTGACCCGGAACTAGAAGCGGTACCAAATTCAAATTCCTCTCCACAATCTAACGTCGATTCCACTTCTCGAGAATCACAAACTCTTTGCGAAAATAAAATAATTATATTTCATCATAATGTCCAATCCCTTTCAAACAAATTAACAGACATTGAAATTCTGGTACATGAAAATCCATTCGATTTGCTATGCCTCATAGAACATTGTCTTTCAACTGACAACATCAACGATATTGCTTTTTCCAATTATTATTTTACAAGTTCATACTTTCGGCAAAATTTTAAAGGAAAAAATCCCCATGGAGGTACGTGTATCTACGTTCATAATGGTATTTTATCTTTTCCACTGCCAGGCTACGAGAACTTCTGCGTAGATAGTATGTTCGAATTTTCTGCAGTTAATCTGACAAACATCGGTATTGTTGTTTTGTGTATTTATAGACCTCCTTAATCAGACCTTGACATATTTTTTCGGAACTTCGAAATTGTTTTAAAGCATTTTCACACGTAAATCTACTAAATCTATAGTTATATGTGGTGATTTCAACATCTATATCCCGAGTACATCCGACTCTGCACATTCACCAATTAATCGATTCAAGAATCTTATCCACTTCTTCAACCGTATTACTAAGATAAACGACCCCACTCGCCTCACCGGTTCATCTCAAACATTGCTAGATCAAATTATAGTCAACAATGGAATCTCGTATCTCTCTGAAGTGTTTATCGCCGGATACAGTGATCACCTTGCTGAAGTATTGACTATTAATAATAAACTAAAACCATTTAAAATCCTTTACAAGTTTTCAAGAGAATTTAATGACACAAATCAATCCATATTTATAAATTATTTGCGTGAAGAAACATGGAAAGATGTTTACAATTGCCAAAACACCGACGACAAATTCAATGTATTTATCTCAATATTCCTAAAACATTACAACTCTAGTTTTCCCATAAAACGCAAGTTAATTAACACAAAGAAATACAATAGATGGATCACCCAAGGGATAAGGATTTCTTCAAAAAACAAACGCCGTTTATATTATCTTTCAAAACGCTATAACCAACCACCCGAATTCCATAATTATTTTCGTAAATATAAGACTATTCTTCGAAAAGTAGTCTATGCAGCTAAAGTAATGGAAAACGACAGGCATATACTAAAATCGAACAACCGGATGAAAGCCATGTGGAATATTGTTAAAAATTACACGTCAACTTCTGAAAATCGCGAAGAAAATGTTTCTTTACTAAACGATGGCAAAATCGTAACAAATCCTCAGGACGTCGCAAATTTGTTTAATTCTCACTTCTCAGAAGTAGGTAAAGTAACGAACTCAATATATCCAAATAAATGTCCTTCAATTATATCCACCCACGTACCCAATTCTATGTTCACTTCCGAAACTAACGCCAGTGAAGTCATGAGAATCATCAGCTTATTAAAAAACAAATTTTCAACAGGTATAGACGATATACCCGAGTTTATTGTTAAATTTTCGTACCATGCTATAATAAATCCACTCATAAATATTTTTAATAGTTCTCTATCAGAAGGAGTGTTTCCTAACATAATTAAGAGAGCTAAAGTGAAACCTCTACACAAGAAAAGAAACAAACTTAATATCGGAAACTACCGACCAATATCTCTACTACCCACTTTCTCAAAAATACTAGAAAAATTGTTCTACAAGCGTATTCTAGATGTTTATAAAAAAATAACAATATCTCTGACGATCAACATGGTTTTAGGAAATCCTTTTCCACTACAAGCGACATATTTTCTTTCTTAAACGATGTTACCAAATCTCTTGACCGTGGAGAAAATCCTCATGGTGTTTTTCTTGACTTATCCAAAGCATTCGTTGTCATCGATCACGGAATTCTCCATTCCAAATTGTATTCTTTAGGCATTCGTGGACTTCCACATCAATAGCTAACTATTTATTTGAAAGAAATCAACAAGTCGAAATATCCTATACTAAAAATAAAACACTTGAGCGTTCTTTCAGAAACAACGCCACTTACTTGCGGAGTACCCCAAGGTTCAATTCTTGGTCCTATACTCTTTTTATTGTATGTGAACGACATGTCATCATCTACATTAGATTGCAAAATGGTTCTTTTTGCTGATGACACTAACTTACTATGTAAACACGCCAACGCTCAAAAAGTTTTGTCAAACCTTTCGACTTGGTTCCATGCAAATCGTCTCATTGTAAACACTGACAAAACAGTATCTATGTCATTTCACGATAGTATCTCAAAATCCATACTCCGGGTTTCTCTTTCTTTAAACGGAACACAATTAAAAACTGTTATGTCAACACAAAACAAAAAAATCTGCAAGAAGACACCAACTCGAAGCAGCAAGCAAGAACCTCCTAGTAACAGTTTTTTCACAAGAGTGAGTAGAAGAAGAAACAATAAAGAACGCTACTTATTGTTTGGAGAAGAATTAATCTGATTGGAGCTTTAAAAAAATACAATTTCATTGTCGTGAAGTTTTTTAGAGCTATGTCAATAATGAGTTGAAATTAAGAAGCAAATTTCACACCATTCAATAATGCGAATATTAATACGTTGTGTCAATATGGAAAGATGACCAAAAAACCAATTCAATAAGATACAATACGTATTTTTGGTCGTCTCCTTGCTTCTCGTAAAAAGACAGCTTTGAGAATGAAGGCCGGTCTTTTGTCGAGGAAGTCCGTTCAACTGTTTAGGTGGAAGAGCGAGCTTCCAGTCACTGGTGCACTCTGGTGGTGTAATTTGAAACTACCCTATTGCGACGGTCGACAAGCCGCGTCCTGTGCGTGTCAACGCTGTGCGGTCCCTCACCGCATGCTGAATAATATTATATATCTTTTAAGCGGCAATCTCAATTTTTCAAAACTGCTCACGCCCAAGACACACCTGTATGCAAGAGTTGACCGCTCATCCCATGTGTTCATTAATCCGTTACCCGCACGATCGTTTCAAGCGCTTATTTGTTTTTTTCGAAACAGTTACGAATACAAAATTCTTAGATCTCCATATTCAAGGCAACCTCAAATGGAATGGTCACGTTGACAATCTTAATTCCCAATTAAGCAAATTGTGTTACCCATTCTTAGTTAATGTAGTTAGTCCACGTATTTCCCGTTGCATATATTTTGCAAATGTTTACTCCCATTTACGTTACGGCATTACCTTCTGGGGCAATTCCGGTCAGAGTATTTAAACTTTCAGAATTCAGAAGAGGATAGTTCGGATAATTTGTAAATCTCACCCCCGAAACTCTTGTAAACCTTTATTCAAGGAATTAAATATCTTAACACTTTCGTGCATTTATATTTATGAAACGGTCAAGTTTATTAAGACCGAATTACTGAAGTGTCACCTTTTCTTTATACGAAACAGTCTCGTTCACGAACACAATACTCGCAATAGATATAATATTCATCGCCCTATAGTGTCAACCACTCTTTGCCAAAAATGACCGTATCATTCGGGAATCGTTCTATTTAATTCCCTGCCCAGGAATATAAAAGATATTATGAAATTGAATCTCTTCAAATCCACGGTTAAAAACTACCTCCTGCTCCAGTGCTTCTACACTGTAAAAGAATTTATTGATTTTAATAAAAGTTAAATCCGTCTTGTACTTTTTACCGTCATTGCTGTAGTACTTTTTAAATAACATATAACAATTTCAAAAACTATTTTCTTGCATGATTGTGTTGTCTTATGGCACATATAAATTTAATTTTATGTGTACTCAACTTTGGCACGGTTGTGTACATTAATTCTGTAGCTCCATCCAGACCCGTGTTTTGCTCCGGTTTTCCTTCGGGTAGAGGCAGATTTCTTATACAGGTTCTCAAGGTTTTGTCTAGGGTCATGTTTATTGTAATAATAAATCGTGAATTTAGTGTTATTTTAATTCTTATGATTTTTAAACACTATACTCAGAATAATCCATAGTTCGATATTAATTTGTACATTTAAAATAAATTTTTGTGTTAAATTACAAACATATTGACATTCTATTAGTATTATAACTCTCAGCTAACTTTTTATCTTATCTAGGAATTTTTGAATCCGACTCTGCCTTAGGACCCTTGATCGGAATAGATAGGATGGTCCCTTTCTTCCTTCCGGAGAGTAAATTAGTTTATTGTCCTCCACGTGGTCATACGCAGTTTGTACTGTTTTTTTGACAATAAATTTATTTATATTTATTTATTTATAATTAGAGGTAATAAGCATGTCTATGTATGTTCAAACGCAAGTTGAAGCAGCGCTTTGCTTGTGTGCTATTCTGTTCAGAGAAGTATATGCATGTTCCAACAAGTTCAAGTAGCGTTTTATATAAGTTGTGTTTTAATTTATTTATAAAATAAATAATTAGTTTATAAAACGTTTTCTTTTCCAAATTATGAAAATTTACTAGAGTTTTGTAAGTTTATGGTCATTTTTTAATTTTTTAATGTGTTTAACGTAGATTGCCGTAATTCATATTTTTAAAACTTTATCACCGTCCAATCATTCATATCTCTGAAATCTTTCGGTATTGATATGTACCATAATATCATGAAATTAAATTTTATGATTGCTTTCTTTAGAATCAAGAATTGTAAACATTTTTAGCTTTTAGACACGAACTGTATAAATACGCTACGCAGATAAACGTTTAGCGAACGAAAAACTCGACATGTAAAATTTTCTATTAATTGGGTATTTAACACATCAATATTTTTCTCACACTTACAGCCAAAATACCGCCCCCTAATTGTGGCACCCCTGACAAATATTCGGGTTACTCATCCCTAGGCGGACCCTGTCAATACCCATTTTCTCCCTACTTCTGTTTTGGTGAGTCGTTTTTCGGGAAAATTATTAATTATTTAACCAATACTGATTTATAAACAATTGAAAGATAATTTTCTTACCAAATAAATTATATGTCTCATCCAACGCACAGCCCCATGCTGCTGTTTGTTTTGCTTCGAAGCTTATGAAATACTTTAGTCATCATTAGGTTTTTATCACCTCCATATTGTGAATTGTTGGTTCTTCTGGTTATTTTCATTGAAATAGTGGACTCCAGCAAGAGAAGTTATGTCTCGCGCAATGTTTAACGACCTAATTCTTGAATACAAGATCTGGGTTTTTCGAAATTCTTGATTTATTCGTAGCTATTTCACAGTATTACTTTACTTTCAACTATTTGAGATGGTATTGTTATGGCTGGTTACATACGATATTTGTATATACATTAGAAATGTACACCTTTCACCTCCTCATATTATTTCCACTCTGACGATAATTCACTAACAAATGAAATAAAACAACTGAATCACAATAAAAGGTTTGTTTCACTGTCCACAATGCTTGTCGATCTCCACTAGTCGAGTTATATGATGATATTCTGATCGGTAAGTATGTTTGGATTTTTAATGGGGCTCGGACTAAAATAAATCGGTTTACCAATTTACTCCCTCTTTGGAACTGTTATTTAAGGCATCCATTGGATTCAACACATTTCATTTGTGTTTTTCGGTGATAGAATGAACAAACATAGCTCATAGTAAGTTCGTACTTCACATATAAAACTTTTCAACCAAAGTGTTCATTGATCAACTACAGACAAGGCACTTTAATTTGTCTCTTTGTTTAATCGGATGGTCGTTTTCTTGTGCCTGGCGGTACAGGTAATAGGGATGTTGTGTTGATGCTGAACCGCCAATAGAAATTCACTGCGATAACTTGTGTAAGCGTGTGACTGCATCTAATTGCATATAACTAATTGTATAGGCTGAAGCAAATTTATATGAATGAACTCTTTCAATGTAATCCAGTTTGCATCGTTGAACAATAGCGATTTTTCTGCATTATTCAATATTTAGTTACACAACACTGTAATTTTTCAATATGTATGTACCATAATATTGTAGTGAAACCCCAAATAGCGAACCGATCTGCTTTCAAGGAGAAATTACGTTTATTGTCTTAATAAGAATTATAAGCAGTGGTGGATCTATGAGGGGGGGGGGACTAATGGGCTATAACCCCCTCCCATTGGACTTGAACTCTCAATAGATAAATGCATATATTGCCACTTTAAACAATTAATAAATTTGGTTGCTATTTAATATATTTAATTGTTGATTATCCATTTGATAATTTGGTGTATTTTATATAAAAGATAATATTTATAAAATTTGTGTTGTAAAACTATGATTTTCAAACAGAAATGTTCCCCAGATCCCTTTCCGGTTAGCCCCTCCCCCTTGACTAAGGTCTAGATCCGCCACTGATTATAAGTATTACTTCTTATAAAATTTTCGAAATGTGAATAACGTAAACATAAAACAAATATCCCACTGATAACAGTAAAATTCAACATTATCTTCGCGGGATTCATTCGGAACCTCTCCATCATTCCTGCTCTATCATTATATTACCAAATGTGGAGGCATCTTCAATTATGCGTCCTATTTGTTAAACAAATGTATCATTCGCTTCTCCGTCGCCTTACGGGGATGCACACTTCTGCGCTCTAAACTTCTATTTTAAAAGACAACTAAAAGTAGAAAATCTTTGAAATACTCCGAAAAGTTCTGATAAATATTCCAATGGAAACCCTTATTTATATAATTTCATATTTAGTTTTATACTCCCTGGAAATGCGTGAAATTCTCTATTATATTGGTGTCAAAAATTATGTTAATTGGAGAAGATTTCTAGAATTAAAATAAAATGACTTCAAAATGTGACACTGAAGTGCTGGGACCTGTTAGTTATAGTAACTTTATATTTATAATTTTTATGTCCTGTCTCATTAATGACTTTGCTGACTTTTTATTCCAACGTAAATAGTTTTATATCTAATCATAATGTGAATCTTCACAAATATAAACATCTATGTTGGTTTGTAAAAAGTGATACAAAGAATGTTCCTGAATTACAATGTTTTCCCCTTGCTATTGAAATCGATGAAATCTATTGAATATCGACGGTAGCAGTTTCAATGGGGAATAAATTATTATTACAAGGTGAATATAATAACTAAAACTTATTTAATTGACAATATGGGTGTTAAATATTTCAGAGTATATTGCCAAGATATTAATTTGGAATAAACTTTTGTGATATTGTTTTATTTGGACATATACGATACTTTCAAGTAACTATCTATTGAGTCTATAAGCTAGTATCGTAATTTGATTAGCTTTATAGTATTGATTACTTTTAATACGCTACTCTTCTCGTATCGAAATGACACTTTCATAGCAGAGGGAAGCTCGACTTTTATCCAGAAGCGTAGTGCGTTGTTTAAAATTAAATTATTTATCATTTGTTTCCTGTATAAGCATTATCGTCCGCTAAAATAAAAAAAAATATTCAAAATATAATAACTAATAAAGAATAGCAAATAAGATGACGTCATATATAATTACATTATTCGTCAAAACAGGATTACATCATTTAAAAACTTTTATTTTAAAAATATAAGCAACAAAAATATAAAAGCAAAAATAAATTACAAAAATATATTACAAAATAAAACAAAAATCATCGTATACATGGCCCAAAGCTTAACTTATCGATATCAAAATCAGAAGAAAAGGCAGGCACCCCGTTACAAAGTGGCTCTTACAAACATCCACTCTTTACTTGAATTCATAGTGCACATGTATGTCTTCAACCAGCTTCATATTCTTTACCGTCATTCTATGAATATGTAGTTATGAGTTAATTAGATTTTTTAAAATGAAAATCAAGTATGGTTTCTATTTTTGATCTTCGAGTGATTATGATTATGAAAATCAAACAATGTTCGCAATATGTATCATAATTATAAAATCAACATTTTTTTTTAAACACAAACAAAATTTTATTAGAAATTCTTTATTATAAATACTTTTATTTATAGAAAATTTGTGCTGTTTTTAACTTCAAACTATATTATGGAAGATGAAAAGTTATCCAGCTTTTAAACAATGACATAACAATTTCATCCTATGTAAATCTTAGAAGGTCTCGACATGCATTGAAAACTAAATGCTTCATACTAAAATAGTAGTAACGATCGCTCCTCAAAATGAGCGTTAAACCGATCGGAAGGTGAATAATATGATTTCTGTTATTGTGAAGCGTAGAACTGGAAATCTTATGAAATTAATGTGTATGAACTATAATTAATTCGCCAGCTCATATATAAAAATCCAGGAAGAAAAAGATAGAAGGAAGAAAATGAAAGGAAAAAAAACATGAGAGAAAAGAACGGATTTAATATCTGGGAGGATGTAAGATACTCAGTTAATTGCAACATAGAGTTTCATTCTACAATACATTCTGGGAAATTTATCTCGAATTGAAAAACTATTTAACATTACCATAAAAGAAATACAATATTTTATAGTCTCATAATCTTAGATAATCTGTATGAATACAACTCGATAGTATTTTGAAGTCTAAATGAGAGTGGTATTTTCAGCAAAATATGAAAACGGGAGACGGGACTGAAATTCGAACTCGGGACTTGAGCTTAACGCGCTTACCAACTGCGCCACCCCGTTCGCCTCTGGGTGTAGTCTACCATTGACTTCCAACTTGCGAGACCCACATATCATTTTCATTCAACATAATATAATTAATCTGTTACCTGGCGGTGAGGTTCACCGCAATTTAAGAGATTTCCATAAGAAAAACATTTTAGTAATGTTACTCTCTGATCATATAGTTTTATATATAGAAGGATGAGAACCAAACCTTTGTATTTTGAATCAATACATTTCAAACAGATGTATTTTATTTATTTATTTTAGTATTATTTTATAATTATTGAAGATGTCATTAGAATTTACCTTTACTCTTATTCCTATATATTATAGCAAATTTCTTTCTATAATACATGAATTCCGAACGACAACAAAGAAGAGAATAAAAATCGAATATCATCTGAAATTACTGTAAACAACACACATTACTTGACGCCAGAGCTTTGAGTTTTTTACGCCACTGAAAAAAATTTAGAAATCATAACAAAACTAATAAATAATTCCTGAATGCGGATTTTACGAAATTCGTGCGTTATCTCGCGATGGTATCCAGATTCGATTATTTAACAATATTGATTTTACATTTAGACTGTTTTTCTTCCAGAAAACTTTTAATTTGTTTTATATTTCTTAGGACAATTTTTTGAGATATTATATATTGTAAAGGAAACTACGGTAAAAAATATATTTTTTACGGTAAAGAATCTTTGAATTTATTATTTGTTTCAAGTCGTTTGATGTGTAAAGTAATTAAGCTTCCTATAGCTGAAAACGAAACTTATTCTAAACAGAAATAAATTGATGAAGTTAGGCTGTAACTATCACACTAGTTAGGCACAACTCTTCACACGCCAACATTACCAAGAACGTTAACATGAATTACTGTTACAAACTTTTCGGGGGCTCATTAATTTCGCGAGCGCATTTGGATATAAATTTGTATTTGTAGTTTTCTAGAGTCACTCAGAATTTGGGCTGAGAACTTCATAATTTAACATGGTAAATTCAAGGTCGGGAACACAAATTAGAAAAACGGTCGTATTTGAGCAAAAACTTGAATAAAATGTTTTGGATTACGTGAATTTCAAATTAGCATCTTTTCGTGAACTCTTTGCTAAGAATGTATGTATTTTAGACATGGTTTTGTCCCCAGATCCGAGGTTTTCTCGATTTATTAAGCTATTGATAGGTAACATATGAGCTGGGGACGATTTTGGCATCAAATTTGAATTCAGCGACCCTAAAAACATTTTTTAAAGTAGTTTGTCAATATTCGATAAAATAAGATCATGTAAAACCTCACGCGCGCTATTCAATGCAATGTGCGCCGTGGAAACATGAAATTCACGACTATAAAGCTTCAAGAATAAAGAAAAAGAAGAATTCAAAGATAGGTGACAATGTTGGAGGCGGAGAGGTAAAAACACGCACTCAATATATCCGTGTCAATTTTATTTGTTCAAATTTAAAAATAGTTCTTCATAAATTTGAAAAATTACAGAGCTTAAGCAACCTGAAGTTAATTAAACTATACACCATAGGGAATAAGGTTTATTTAATGTCCATGTCCCCAGCTCCCCCCCCCCCACCTAACGCAAATCAAAAAAAGCATTATACAAGAATTTTGTACAGATTGTGTACAATTTGTACAAGCAAACTTGAATTTTGTACAAGTCGCGGTCATTAGTTATTAACTAGCAAAAGGGGGGGGTAGGAATATTTTTCGTCAGCCCCCNTTTTATACAATTTGGTACAACTTCGAAAATGTTGTTATCCAATTCATAAAAATATTGAAAAAATATCACCAATCCCCCCTCACCACACACGGTTTTAACAATTTAACGGTTTTATTATAGAGTAATATTAACTGCAGTAAAGTCTGAGGCGCGATTACTGTTGGTATACGGATTTCGACTGACGAAACTAAAGCAACATATTTTCCTTCGATCACCAATGACTTTGAAAACGAAATATTGTAAGCTAAGTATTGCACGTCTTCGTTATTTGTGGTAGACTTTATGCATAAAAACATTAAAAGTTCAAGAAACTATTTCTTTTTTATTGTAAAATTAAAATTTTGTTTTGTAGTCTAAGAGGGAATTCTGCTAGTTAAATCTTAATTTCAATTTGACTTCTACGAAACTCGTGTTTGAACACGGGATTTGGATATTTTCACAGACTTTATGTTTATTCAGTAACCACGGTATGAAAAACTAAATTAAGTTATAAGAATTCTGTAGCAATTCAGAATCTGCAACACAAAATTATACAATGTATATTATTCAAGAAACTATCGCCATAATTTTTGCATCTTAAAATCTTTGGATATACGTTCATTTTCCAACGTCTTCAACGATGCTGAAGGTAGAATGAAAAATATTGTTGTGGGTCTCTTCTGCTTCCCTGTGAACTGTATTAAATCTTAGATTTTTTTGCATTTCTTTTAATCTCTTTTCTAATACGTGTCAATTTTTTTATTACGCAGTTTAATCGCGCTTCAGACTTTACTACAGTTAATATTACTATATAATAAAACCGTTCAATTTTTAAAACCGTGTGTGGGGAGGGGGGCTGATAATATTTTTATGAACAATAGGTTAACAACATTTTCGATTGTTGTACAAAATTGTACGAAATTCGAAGAGTTCAATTTTTGAATTCGTGTTGTGGGGGGCGGACTGGCGACATTTTCCTCATTATTTGTTATAAACAACAGTTTAACAACATTTTCAATTGTTACAGTGTACAAAATTAAAAGAATACGATAGCAGGGTTCAATTTTTAAATTAGTGTTAACTTTTCGATAGTTAATAACTTATAACTAATGAACTAGTTAATAAATAATGCCTTATGCATTAAAGTACTAATTGCCAACACTGAGTTACTAATAGTAATTGTTTACAGACACGGTGATAAGTCAAAGTACCACAACGAAAACTTTTATACGGAAATGAGTCAGATGATAAATAGTCTCGAAAATAAATATCCCAACTCGAGTATAATGATAATGGGAGATTTTAACACTCGAATCGGAGAAAAATGTCTCTCCGCCGTTTGGCGATGATTTTGCGCTTGTAAACGTGAGAAATGGTAAGGATAAATACAAATTCGGAAGGGCGGGACGTATTAGTTTCTGCAGCACACATAACATAACAATACTAAATGGTACGTAGGGATCAGATTTAGGCGGGAATATAACATTTCTTAACGATAACGGGGACAGTGTGATAGATTACGCGTTAGTCGAAATTTATTGCAATCCAGAGACGACTTTTGGATTGAACCCAGAATAGACTCTCACCATATGGCCGTATGTGTGAAAATCTATTTTTCGCATCAAAACGTTCCACTAACACTCTCACACATGGGGTCAAAATTAGTTAAGTAGAAATGGAATGACAAGGAATAGGTCTATAAGGCGAATTTCTCAAGGAATCTCGGAATGTTACGTACCGATTTTCAAATTAAACTCGCGGTTCAAAATTAAAACACTGCAGTGGACTCCATAACACATTGTTTACAAAAATCAGAGACGAGTATGAAAATAATTCAAGGGAAGAAAAATTCAGGAAAATATCCGATATGGTATAACGATGCGCGCATATGTGCAAAAACATCCGCAAAATCAACCCTGAAAATATATCAGTGGCTAGGTGGGATAGAATTGCGCAAATCTTATCTTAAACTCCGCGGAGAATATAAACATATAGTTAAGGAAAGTAAACGAGCCTGGCAACAAATGGAAGCTGAACGCCTCAGAGAAATACTGTCAAAAAATATGGTCCGACCTGTTGGACACAATTCGTAAATTAAGACGAAAGAAAACTATATCAAATAATATAGATGCAATGGGGTGGGAAACGCACTTTAAAAATCTTCTAGCAGGAAATGAGAACACATTCCGAAATAATAATGAAATAGAAATAATATTTACAACCGATACAGTGTTTGAACTAGATAAATGTATTATATCACATGAAATATTTTCTGCCATTCGCGATTAAACAATAAAGAGCCTGAAGTAGATGGTGATATTTATTATTATTTTATTATGAATTTATTAAGGAACTAACCAATGATATTGTGCCATTTTAACCGAATTTTTTAATTACATCTACGATGAAGGTGTTTTTCGAGACGCATGGACAACAGCTGTATACAACCTATTTATAAAAACAAAGGAAATATAAACGATACAAATAGTTGTAGGGGAATCTCACTACTTAATGTTATTGGAAAAATTTATTGCAAAATTTTGTACTGGAGATTCCAACTCTGGGCCGAGAAAGAAAATAAATTCTCGACATTACAAACTGATTTTAGAAGCAACAACAGCACAAAAGATAATCTATTTATTTTAAACACGTTAACTGCGAGAGAAACTCAAAAGAAATGCGGAAAGCTGTACAGCGTGTTCGTAGATTTTGAGAAAGCTTTCGACACTGTGAACTGAGACATCCTTTGGTGTGCTTTAGCGGACAAGGGAGTGTCAAACAAATTCCTACGTACATACCTTGCAAACCCTGTATTGCTCCGACAATGCATACGTTAAAGCTAATAATACTGCTCTAACTCCAGCTTTTCAAGTAATTCAGGGAGAGAAGCAGGGATGTGTTCAATCTCCGTTGTTATTTATATTATTTATTAACGACAAACTAGAAAACTTATGTGAGACATCCATAGATGCCCCAAAAATAGGTGATCCTCCTGAACAGAAACAGATACCGGGGTTGCTATTTTCGGACGATTTGTCCACAGCACCGTCGGGACGTCAGATAGGTCTAAATACGTTGGAGCTTTTCTGTGATAAAATGTCTCTACATATAAACATACCTAAAACAAAAGTCATGGTATTCAAACACGGATGGATGTTTAGTAAAAATGAAATTTGGAATTACAGACGTCAACCTCTCGAGAACGTTAAAGATTACACTTATCTAGGTGTCAAAGTAAGCATGAATGTAACCTCGTCAAGGCATATACAAAAATCAAAACAAAAAGGCATGTGTGTTCTGAATAATATCGAAAGAAGTACCGGTACCACCCCTGACATCGATCCAAGGGTTGTAGTATTAATGTTCATGTCACTATTTGAATCTGCAGTAGCATATGGAATTGAATGTTACGTTGGGGATTGCGCATCACTTCAATCGCTTCAAAATAAATTTTTGAAAAATACTCTTGGCGTATCTTTGAGTACAGCTAACTGTGGTACTCTTTAGGAATTCAGAGTTCTACCGTTAGAAGTAAAAATTAAGATGAGGGCCATTAAATATTGGGTTTCAATAAGAAATGGGGAAAGGAACAGCAATATATCCTAATGCTACGAGTTAACGTGTAACGTTGGGTGGGGTCGAAAAATTAGAACTATAATCGAAACTGCCAGTCTAGGACATTTGTGACAGACAGCTCCGGCGAGATCTATCAAGCCGGCGAGACTTGAAGATGTAGAGAAACAAAACTAAACTGCTGAGAGACAGTAAAAGAGGTCACTAATCGTGTAGAATATTGTAGCAGGAGACTGGGGGAAAACCGTACATAGATAAATTAAACAAGGTATTAAGAGCAGGTTATGCTTGGTTTCGACTTGGGGGATGGAAATTAAGGAAAATAAGGGGGGATCGAGATTTGCAATGCCCTTTATGCACAGAACAAAAAGACTGGATCAACATTCTGCTAAATTGCATTAACACTGAAATAGGTAGAAGAGAGTGGCTTCTTGAGGAGGGATACAAGGGATACAATTAGAAATTACACTCTCGCTTTTGAAATAATGAGATATAATAGAATCTCCGTTACTTTACTCCTTGGCAGGTTTCTGAGTATGGTTAGAAAAAAGAGAGAGGCAGAATTGAAGGAGATTGACCAGAATGAGCATACATAATTTAAATCTGTTTAAATTATTATTGTTATTACTATTATTATTATGATACGTGATAGTAGTAGTAATATTAGTATTCTATTTTAGTCTGATTTCATTGATTTAAAAATGTGTACATGTGCGGATATGGGTACATGTACTTAAGTGTATATAGGTAAATATGTAAACAAGATTTATTTGGGTATGTTGGAATGTATGCATATGTTATTTTCCCTGCAGATAAGTATGTATTCTGTCAATGAATTTATTTGATTCTGCTGCCGAATTTTTTTGTTCTGTTACAGGTTTCCAGGTACCATGCAGAATCTTCCGTGGTTCCCAACGGTGCTCAATGAACGAAACAGTCACTTAAGTATATATAACAATAGCTGAGATTTAAAACAAAAATTTTTAAAAATAGTCACGACAGTATAAAATTTCTTATTATTTCTTATTATCGCTTATTAATTTTCTTTTTCCGCTACTAATATTATTAACCTGCCAAACAATCGAAATCGTTTAATATTTATATTTTTAGTTACTGTTTCAGTTCATTGAGAGTTAATACTAGGGTATAGTAAGTACAGTCCACGGTATATTTTAGAGCTTCTGTAAGGCGCACGGGTCCTAAACCCCACCACATATATTATATACTTTTGCGTTAAACTAAAGCCCTTTTTGAATTGAACTAATGACCGCGACTTGTACAAAATTCAAGTTTGCTTGTACAAAAATTAACACAATCTGTACAAAATTCCTGTATAATTCTCTTTTCGATTCGCGTTAGAGGGGGAGACTGGGGAAATGGACATGTCTATTTAGCTATGCTTGGAAGCTCTATACCTTCCTTTCATACAGATACCGCGCATCACTGCTTTTAAGAACTAGCATATTTCTTTACACAATGTTAGCACAATTGAAAAATAATTTTTCAATAACTAGGGAAAATTAAAGAACTGGTAAATATTTTTGGAACCATTTACTCTTCATGAAAAGCTACTGAAAATATGTTCTGTTAGACAATTAATTGACTTCTTTTCAGTTTTTTCCCTCAGTATTAAAATCCCCAAAAGTACTTTATTTTCCTTGTTATAACCTTTTATATTAAATCAAAAAAAAATATTTAAAAACTAATGAAACCTCAAGGCCGCAAAATTTTTCTCTTTTTATACGATATAAATATACCAGTGAAAAAAGACATTTTGGGGAACGAAAACCAACCAGAATGATAAAGTCACTTTTTAAACATATAAATGCCTTTCAAAAAGTAATAAGAGAATAAAATTTCAAAATTAGAAGTATCACATTTGTTTACAAGTTCCCATTCAGTTACGAGCTCGTAAAATATCCTTAAGTAACTTAAGATATCAAAATTCACCTATGAAATATTTTAAACTAATTTCGATAGTTTTCTGGTCATCCCGAAAATGTCACACGAAAGAATTCTCAAATTAACGTGTTCAAACAACACTCACAGAAAATTACACCATAAAAAAATTGGAAGTGAGAGACATGTAATGCGTGAAAAAGTAAGAACATGTTATTTATAACTATTACTACACTTAGATATTTTCTACTATTTTTGTTTAGAAGGCATTGACTCCTACGACGCGGAGATAATTTAAAAGTTTTGTGTTGATTTCAATTATTATCCTCTTTGTGGAAGTTCCAACCTGCAATTTAGTTAACTTCTGAATTAATTTATTAAACACATGAAAATGCTACCTTTTTCTCGGTTGCTAGTAACAACCAAACTTATTTCACAACACAGATTGTGCTTGTTTGACCTGATAACATTTGATTTCTTGCTTGTCCAGCTTTCTTTAGTGACAGTGTTACTGTTCAATCCAACGAGTATTATCTATTTAAAATGCTATTGTATATCACGTATTCAGTTCCGAGAAGAGAATATATTTTATAACGTTATTCGAAAACACTGAGTATTATTCTACACCATAAAAGATCAATTTAAAAAAATTGAATTTATCTGGTAAGTTATGGAGTCTGAACTGGCAACTAATTTTGCCACGGCACAAAATACATGAACATTTCCTAACTAGAAACAGTGTTTTTGACAATTTTCAATCAGAGGTTACAAGTGGTAGAAGCACCCAAACAGCTCTTCTAAAGGTAACTGAAGAAATGAGGGGGGTTGCGTTTCCGTTTTCTATTAGATTTTAGAAAATATTTCGACTCCGTAGACCATGACATACTGCTAGCGAAGTGCAGAAACCAGGGCTTCTCCCAATCCATCATTTCCTGTATAAAGAAATATTTTGAAAATAGACACCAAATTGTAATAGTAGAAGGAAAAATCTCTTCAATATGCGCTATTGCGAGAGGAGTCCCTCAGGTATTGGGTCCCCTATTTTCCTTACATGTTAGAGTCCTCCCTCAAGTATAATAAAATTGTAGATATAACTTGTGGAAAGATGACTTACAGATTTACTTCAGTGGAAAATTGAGAGATATTTCTTCCTTAATTCATTAAACAAATTGTTATTTGGCATCTCTGCACTTCTGATCAATGCAAAATGGTCTTCTTTTAAAGCCTTCAAAAAAACAAATGATGATAATTGTTTACTCCCGAGCACACGAGTTATAAGGAATATGGGTTTACCTAATGTTGGGATTGGAAACATCATGGTACCGCAACCCTCAGAAGTCAAAAATCTCGGAATAAAAAATGGATGAGCAATTCATCAGAGTATCTCATGTTCGTAAAGTATGCCAAAAAGATTTTGCTGTTGTTCATTCACTTAAATGTGTTGGAAAATATATACCACGTAAAACCAAGGAAACTGTAATGAAAACTATGTTGTTCCTCCATCTGAATTATGGTGATTTGATCTACAATAATCTAAATAAATCATAAACTGAAACGTTTCAGAGTCCAAAATGCGTGTGTACGTTTGGTATACGGTGTAAAAAAGTATGTTCATTGTAAAATAAAAGGGATAGTATGAATCTAATAAAATTCTCAGAGTAGAGCACTGGCGCATATTTCATTGTATCTGCCTTTTCGATAAAATTTTCTTATTCGGTTCCTCTTTGTACGCAACAGATAACGTTACGATTCTCAGTTCTTGATTTCAACAACCCAAATTATACAGTATCCCAAAAAGTAGTACAAATTTCCGAAATAAATCTTTTACTGTACAATATTTTAACAATAATAAATACCTCACATTCGGTTTTTGTGATGAGAAAATAAAGCTCAGTTTTTGAACATTGTGAAGCTGGAACAACCATTAGGGTACAAATAAAAAACTCAAGGGAGAATTATGCACTCATTTATTACTAAATAATTACCGAAAAAAACATATATTACAATTGTCATTAAAAATATAGGAATGGCCTACAGCTTTACTATGAAGCTGGAACTACCGCCTTCAAATTTATAAAAATATTTTTTTAATGAAAACTACACATTATTTTCTAATTTATTACTGCGAAAAGAAATTCATTACTACTGTTATTAAACAAATAATTGCAGTTTTTTACGACAAAAGAGCAACTAACACAGCTTTCCGAAGCTGGCACGAACTAAGGCACAACTCAAAATAAACATACGGTAATAATTTGTACTCATTTATTACAATTATTTACAATTCCAGGGCTTGTATTACTTTAAAAATTCTAATCATCGATTACGAAAATATAAACAATAAATATAAACAATAAAAATTAACACACTGCAAAGTTATTTTGATCTAGTAATAAGAAGACAAATGCATTTCATCACCTCTTCCAACACATTGCACGTTCATTACGAATCGTCATTTGCAAAACATTTATAAATACTTAAACAATTTGACTAAACAACAAAAACAATATGTGTAGAAGCTGACTCTTACGTCATTAATCAATACAGAACATCCTTTTCATGATTTAAACAATTACCCCTATTCCCAAACTGCCCCGTTAACTTAGCTTTACAGGGAAATTGAACATTTTCAAAAGCAATACAACACAAATAAGACAGCGGTAATAAATTTCAAAACTCCTGTCAACATTTACCAAAATATTATTTCTAAATTAACCATATGTGAATATTGTGATCGCATACCAAGTTTAAAAAATCATTTACTAATCGCATTGCGTCATGTTGAATATATTTCACACATCATCATCTGACAAACATTTGACATTATTTTTTTTAATTGACTAAACAAGAATCATAAAAAAAATTTCATTAGATTACAATAACCTCCTCAATCGATACAGAATATGGTTTAATAATTTATAAACAATGAAACATATTGCAAAACTTTCAAGTAAATTTACCTTTACAGGAAAATTGTATTTTTTTAAAACATAACAGCACAAGTATTACTGCAGTAATATATATCAAAATTCCTGTGAACGTTTACCGATATAAAACATTTTCATGCACTATATTTAAATGTTATTGAGAACGCATAAGAAATAAGAAAATTCATTTACTCGTCGCATTGCGTCACGTTGAATTTTCTTTCCAAATGATCATCTGAAAAATATTTACAATTATTTAAAATGTCTAAACAAGAAACATTATAATTGTTAAATAGGTAATAAATACTTTCTCAATCAATTCAGAGCTTTGCTTTTATTTTTCACAATTAACCTATTGCAAATCACCAAGTCAAGTTAGCTTTACAGAAAAATAAACGTTTTTAGAACAATGCAGCACAATGTATGGCAGCAGTAATACATTTCAAAAGTCTTGTCAACATAAACCGAAATATTGACTAAATTAATCATACTTCAATATTATTGTGATTGCATAATACATAAGAAAATTCGTTAACTCATCGCGTTTTGTCGCGTTAAATATTCTTTACAAATCGTCACCTGTAAAACATTTATAATTATTTAAACGATTTCACTAAACAAGAAACATTATAATATGTTCATTACGTGACCTCAATCAATACATAATATTGGTTTAATAATTTATACACAATTAAACCTATTTCATATCTGTAAAGTTCACTTAGCTTTACAGAAAAAGTGTACATTTTCAAAACAATACTGCAGCTGTAATTAATTTCAAAACTCTTCCCAACATTTACCGAAATATTAAAATTAAATTAACCATATTTCAATGTTATTGTATTCGCACAATAAAAAATAAAATTCATTTATTCATCGCTTTGCGTTACGTTGAATTTTTATACTATTGCTCTTTTTTGGCGGGGGAATATACAATTTTCCTGTAAAGCTAAGTTTATGCGCAAGGTATGAATAAGGTTAAATTATTTATACATTAGTAAAGCAATGTTAAGAATTGATTGTGGTATTAATGGTAATATAATTTACAGATTATAAAGGTTATCGATTTTTCAAATTGTTTAAAAAAGTTTAAATGTATTTCAGATTAGTAAAAAATATTCATCTAGACGAAATGCGAAGAGATACAATTTTCTTATTTATTATGCGATCAACTTAAATGTATATACCATTAATCTAAAGGAAATAATTCGATAATTGTTGACAACGACTTTAAAATATATATTGCCGTTGCAATACTTGTGCTTCTTACTTTAAAAATTTATAATATTCCTGTAAACCAAGGAATACGTGGAAGTTATGAAATAGTTTAATTGTTTTTAAACTACTAACCCAATATTCTGATTTGATTGAGATGTAAATGATAACTTAAAAAACAAATTTTAATGGTTCTCGTTTACTCAAATTGTTTAAAAAATTATAAATGTTTCTCAGATGATGATTTGCAAAGGATTTCCAACGTGACGAAATTCGTCTAGAACGAATGTTCTTATTTATTATGCGATCAACGTATCATTTAAACATGGTTAATTTAAAGGAATTATTTCGATAAATGTTGGGAAAAAATTTTTAATTTATTCCTGCTGCCATACTTTTGCATTTTCTTAATATGTACACTTTTCCTGTATACGTTTCCGCGGAAGATACGAAATAGGTTAAATTGTTTATGAATTATGAAACCTATGTTCTGAATTAATTGAGGTGTTCATGATAACCTAATAAAAAATTATATTGGTTCTATTTTGGTCAAATTGTTTAAATACTTATAAATGATTTACAGATAATTTGTAAAGAATATTCAATGTGATGAAATGCGTTGAAAAATACTTTTCTTATTGATTATGCAATCAACTCAACATTTAAATATAGTTAATTTAAAGGAAATAGTTCGACAAAAGCTAGAAAAAATTTCAAATTTTATTCCTGCTGCCATACTTGTCCTTTTCTATTTAAAAATGTACAATTTTCCTTCAAAGATAAGTTTACATGAAATATATTATATATGTTAAAAATTGTTTTTAAATTATGAAACGAATGTCCTGAATTAATTGAGATGTTAATGATACCCTTTTAAACAAATTACAATAGTTCTCGTTTAATCAAAGTGTTTAAATAATTATCAATATTTTTTCAGATGATGATTTTTTAAGAATATTCAATGTGGTTAAAAGCGATGATAAGTGGATTTCCTTTTTTATTGTGCATATACAATCAATGCTGCAGAATGCAATGAGCAAATAAATATTGTATTTAATTATGCAAATACAATAAAATCAATATGTTAATTATTTGAAAATAGTTAGGTTAATGTTGACAAGAGTTTTAAACATTGTTTTTACTACCATACTTGCTCCTTTTTTTTCAAATATACAATTTTCCTATGAAGCTACGATAATGTGAAAGTTATGAAATAGGTTTAATTGTTTATCAATTATTAAACCTACATTATTAATTGATTGAGGTGTTAATGATAACATAATTTAAGAATTATAATGGTGTTTAGTAAAATTCTTTAAATAATTATAAGTGATGTTCAGTAGATAATTTCTAAGGAATATTGAACGGGATGAAAGGTGATCATGCGATCAACTTCATTTTTTAATACAGTAAATATAAAGGGAATCATTTGATAAATGTTGACCAGATATTGAAATTTATTCCTCCAGCCACTTTTTTTTTTTTTTTCAGACATTTAATTTTCCTGCAAAGCTAAGTTTATGTGAAAGTTATGAAATAGGTCTAATTGTTTATAATTTACTCAACAAATGTTTTGTATATATTGAGGTGTTAATGATAGACTAATGACTAACTATAATGGTTCTTGTTTTGTCAAATTGTTTAAATAACTTTAAATAATTTTCAGATTATGGAAGGAAAAGATTATGTAATGAAATATAACGAGAAAAATTTTCTTATTAATTATGTAATCAACTTCATATTTAAATATGATTCTTTATCAGAAAACCTGTTGAGTATAATTACAATAATTTTAAAATTTATCCTGCTGCCAAACTAGTTTTTTATTGTGTAGTTTTCCTGTATAATAAAGTTTATGGGGAAGATATGAAATAGGTTAAAGTGCTTATAAATTTTGAAACCAATGTTCTGAGTTAATTGAGGTGTTAGTGAAAACCCAATTAATATATTATAATGATTATCAGTTTGTTAAATGTTTTCAATTATCATACATTTTTGTTTGAAGAATTTGTAAAGAAAATTCAATGTTACACAATGCTATGATTAAATCAACTTCATTTTAATTATTCGTATACAATAAAAATATATATTGTCAAGTTAATGATAAAATTTCGGCATATGTTGACGAGAATTTTAAAATTTATTCCTGGTTTTATATTTATGCATTTTAATATATGCAACTTTCCTGTTAAGCTAAGTTTACATAGAAGACATGAAACATGTTGAATTGTATATAAATTATTAAACTAATGTTTTGAATATTTTTAGGTCTTAATAATAATCTTATTAACAAATTATTTTTGTTCTAGTTTTGACAAATTGTATAAACAATTATAAATATATTTCAGATGATTATTTGTAAAGAATATGTGTGTCGAAATGTGAAGAAAAATAATTTCCTCATTTGTTATACTATCAACTTATTATTTAAATATGATTAATATAAAGGAAAGAGTCCAATAAATATTGACAAGAATTGTAAAAATCATTCCTGCTTCTATAATTATGGTTTTCTTTACATTATACAATTTCCCTGTACTGTTAATTTCACATTGAAGTTATGAAATAGAATTGATTGTTAATAAATTAGAAAACCAATGTTCTGAATAACCTAATTAAAAATTGGTGCTCATTTAATCAAATTGTTTAAATAATTGTAAATATTTTTCAGATGATGATTTGTAAAGAATATTCAGTGTAACGATATTCAACTTATTAGATATGCGACCAATTTAACATAGAAATATGATGAATTTAAAGGACATAGTTTGAGAAATGTTGACAAGAATCTTCACTTTATTCTTGCTGCCATACTTGTTTTGTTTTTTTATATAATATATAATTTGTCTGAAAATAATTTTTAAAGAAAATCCATCATAAGGTATAGCGATGAGGAAATGATTTTTTTTATTATGCGAATACAATTAATTTGAAATAAGGTTTATTTAAACATAACTGTTTGGTTCATGTTAACAAGTATTTTTTAATGTATTTCTACCACTATATCTGTGTTGTATTGTTTCTAATAAGTACATCTTTCCTATGTGTATGTGGGTGTTGTTTCACTGTTATATTTTTTATGAATTATTTTTTTACATATGTTCTGTATTTATTGATGTTGTTATCATGTGATGATAATATTATAAGGTTGATATATCGAGAAGCATATTATAATAATTACTGCTTAGACAAATTATTTCAATAATTACAAATGTTTGTCAGATGATGATTTGTAAAAATTGTTCAACGTGACGCTAAGCTATGAGGAACACCACTCGCCTTCTACCTCTGAGGACGCCGGTTCAAACCCGGTCAAATAATTAAAATCTTTGTCTTATAGTAATTTCTAAAGAAAATGAAACATGAGCAATGCAACGAGTAAGTCAAATTTTTGTTATGAGATGACAATAACTTCGTAAGGGTTAATTTAAAGTTTAATGTTTACACGAATTTTTTTATTATTAGTGTATATTTGTGCTGTTCTGTTTAGAAGATGTACACTTTTCCTGAAAAATAAGATTGTGTGGAAGTTACCAAATAGGTTTATGTGTTTATAAATAATTACACCATGTTCTGTATCAATAAAGCAGGTTATTATAAACTAAGGAAAAAATGGTAAAGGTCTGTCTGTCTGTCTGTCTGTCTGTCTGAAGATAGACAGATAGACAGACAGACAGACAGACAGACAGACAGACAGACAGACAGACAGACAGACAGACAGACAGACAGAAAGACAGACAGACAGACAGACAGACAGACAGACAGACAGACAGACAGACAGACAGACAGACAGACAGACAGACAGACAGACAGACAGACAGACAGACAGACAGACAGACAGTTAGCATTTTTTCCTTAGTTTATAATAATCTAAGTTTCCTTAGTTTATAATAATCTATCTATCTGTCTATCTGTCTATCTGTCTATCTGTCTATCTGTCTCTCTGTCTCTCTGTCTGTCTGTCTGTCTGCATGTCTGTCTGTCTGTCTATCTATCTATCTATCAATGGCCCGGGTTTTTCTCCGGTTTTCCTTCGGGTAGAGGCGGATTTATCATACAGGTTCTCTAGGCTTTGTCTAGGGGCGGGTCTATTGTAACAATAAATCGTGAATTTAGTGTTATTTCAATTTTTAAGCACTATACTCAGAATAATCTATAGTTCGATAATAACTTACATGTAATTTTTTGCTTAAAATTACAAACATATTGACATTCTATTAGTATTATAACTCGCAGCTAACTTTTTATCTTATCTATGAAATTTTTGAATCCGCCTCTGCCTTAGGGCCCTTGATCGGAATTGATGGGATGGTCCCTTGCTTGCTTCCGGAGAGTAAATTAGTTTTTTTTCCTTCCACGTGGTCATACGCAGTTTGTACTGTTTTTTGACAATAAATTTATTTATTTATCTATCTATCTAATCTATCAATCAATCTATCTACCTATCTAATCTTAGGTATGTTTTGTTATAAATTATTAAATCAATGTTCTGAATAGATTGATGTTTTTATAGCGACTTAATAAGCATAGTATAATGCTCCTTGATTTTTCAATTTTTTAAATTCTTACAAATGTTGTTAGATTATAATTTGTAAAGAAAATTTATCGTTACGCAAGGTAATAAGTACATAAATTTTCTTATTAGTAATGCGATCAACGTAACATTTAAATATGGTTAATTTAAAGATCATATTTTGGTAAATGGTAACAACAGTTTTCAAATATATTACGGCAGCCCTACTTGTGCTGTATTATTTTGAACATGTTTAATTTTTCTGTAAGGCTAAGTTAACGCGACAATTTTGTAATAGTTATAATGTTTTCATAAATTGTTAGACCATGTTCTGTATTGATTGAAGAGGTTATTATAACATAATGGACAAATTCTAGTAGTTCTTGTTGAGTCAAATTTCCTTAAATAATTACATATATATTTTGCAGATGATGATTTGTGTAGAAAATTCAACTAAACACAATGCGATGATTAAACTAATTTTCTTATTTAGCATGCGATCGCAAGAGTATTGAAATATGGTTAAATTGAAAGAAATATTTCAGGAAAATATTAACGAGAATTTTGAAGACATTTACTGCCGCTATACTTGTGCTATATTAAGTTTTAAATGCAAATATTTCCTTTCAAGCTGTGTTAACATGGCAGTTTTGCGATAGTGTTAATCGTCTACAAATTATTAGACCATGTCAAATAAAATATAGATTAACGATGTTTTTTAAAAAACTATTGAACAAATTGTAATGTTTCTTTTTTAGTCAAATTGTTTAAATAAATCTAATTGTTTGTCTGACAAAATATTTTGTAAAGAAAATTCAATGTGACGTTATAAGATAAATAAATGAATTTTCTTGTTTAATATGCGATCATAAGAACATTGAAATATGATTAATATTAAGAATATAGTTTGGTAAATGTTAGCAAAAAATTTAAAATTTATTACTGCAGCGATATTTGTGGTGTATTTCTTTGAAAATTTACACTTTTCCTGTAAAGCTAAAATAACTTCTCAGATTTGCAATAGGACGAACTGTTTATAAATTATTTAAGCTCATTCTGAATCTATTGAGAGATTATCTTGAGTTTATTATGACCTAAAGAAAAAATTGTAATTGTTCTTGAGTACTCAAATTTTTAAGTAAGTATATATTTATTTTACAGGTGATGATTTGTTAAGAATATTCAACGTACTCAATGCCATGTGTAAATTATTTTTCTTACATATTATGCGAGATAACAATAACATTAAAATATAGCTAATTTAAAGTTAATAGTTCTGTAAATGTTGACAAGAATTTTGAAATTCAATACTGCTGCCGTAATTGTGCTGTATTGCTTTTAAAATGTACAATTTTCCTGTAAAGCTAAGTTTACCTGGAAGGTATGCCGTGGGAATAATTTTTTATAAATTATTCAACCTATGTTCTGTACTTATTTATGTTGTTATGACGACCTAATAAGCATGTTATAATGGTTCTTGATTAGTCAACTTGTTTGAATTATTTTAAGTGTTTGTTAGGTTATGATTTGTAAAGAATTTTCAAAGTTACGCAATGTGATGGGTACATGTATTTTCTTATTTATTATGCGATCACAAGAACATTGAAATAGGTTAATTTTAACTTAATATTTCGGTAAATTAATCACATTTATGTACATTATAGAAGTAATCTGTTTTCTGGTATTGCTTGTTATTTAAGTTTTTAAGAGATTGATGATCCAGTGATTCAAAATTCTTCACATTGATCGTTGTCTAGAAACAACGTGACTTTAGTTTTGAGATGTTGGAATGGTTGAGGGTCATTAGTACGTAATGCAGATTTTAGTCTTTGTTTGCTATTTATTATTAGATATAGCAGTATCAACTATTTTAATTCTGACAAATACGGTTCGATTTTCGAATCAAATCGAAGTCGAGTCATCCCGACCGACCCGACCCGATCCAACAGATGTGNGAAAATGATTCGATTCGGTCAGTTCGGTTTGTGTTTGGTTCGATAGGAAACCCGACCGTCGCGAACCGATACCCACCCTTGATGGAGGGATCATGGAATTATCATCCACCATATGTTTAAACTTTTCAAAAAGCATTTAAGAAGTTTCTTTTAATAGTGGTATGAATAAAAAGGGAGCACTAAAAATAAATTCAAATTAGGAATCTTGAAAATTAAATCTTAGATGATTTGTATAAGGTAATCCATATTTTTATAATACCAACTCCTTTTAGAAAGTATTATTTATTTTTAATTCTTTACAACTTCTCATCTAGTGTGTCATGTATTTAAAATTATTTTTTTTATTTGTAATATTACATAGATTGCAGTAGTAATATAAAATTAGCATTGTCCTGTGTTGTTAATCATGAAATTGGAAACGTTTTTCATATTTATAATTTTGTATTCATTTAAGTTTTTTACTGGTAACTTTTCAAATTCGTAACTTGAATTATTGTATTTTTGTATTTTAATTGAAGAAACTTAAATGTAGGGTCTAACGTGTATTTAAATATGCATTGCGTATATTTAGTTGTATATTTGAGTGGTCAGGTAAAAGAATGGACCACATGGCCCAAGCTTCGCCACGTAAACAATATTATTATTTTGTTTTGCAATTGTATTTTCTCTATTAAAAAAGGCACTTTCGGGCGGGCTTATACGACAAGCCAGAAGTGAAATTTAGTCTTAATCGAGACTAAGAAATTTCCTTGTAAGGTGGCATGTTTTAACAGATTTCTGCATTTCTGGCAGTACATTTCTAGTTAATAGCAATCTTGCAAGATGCCCTTTAAGTTTTTTGCGAATGACTTTAGTTGCTGAAATTATGAGGAGAAAAATTATTGCTTCATTTTGTTCCAAGATCTTTTGAATTTTGGTCTTAAGTGTTTGATATTATTGAACTTTTGTTTGTTCTGTATTTTTAAAAATGTTAGTGGAAAGAACAGCTACATCAATAATGAAAGTTTTTCTTTCAGATTTGTCTATTAATATTATGACTAGTTTGTTATGACCTACTGTTATGTCTGCAATGATTTGGTTATCCCAGTATAGGGTGGCGTTTCAATTTTTCCAGGACAAATGGTGGATCGAAATTGTAACTGTTTCAACCAAATTAAAGTTTTTAGCTAGCTTTTGGTGAATTATTTTCGCCTCTTGATTGTGTCTGCAGGTGTAGTCCAGAGGGGCGAGTACTTGGCAACCCTAAATAATGTGATAGATTGTTTAATGGCAGGTGTGACATGCTCTACATAATCCATTCACATTCTCACGCAGAATTTCTTTTCAGTCACATCTAATTGGGATTGCTTGATCCTGTATAGCACACATAAACCCTTCAGTCTCTGCATGGAGTCGGCCATGATTCAGACATAAAGTTGATTCTTCCCTGTCAACATTGACATACTGTGGAGAATTTTGGGAATTGTCCGTACAAGGGTTTAGCAAGCCATTTTGCATCACGGAATTCGATATCATTTGTTGGTAGTTCAAAATTTTCCGATAACCTTTGGGGGAGTGTAATCCCTACCTAAACGAACAAGTAACTGATGAAGAGGGTCGTGACTACTCTTGAAATAATCTCTTAATTTTGTAATTTGCGAATGACAAATATTTCCTGCGTCCAACAATCCCCTTTCCCCTTCTGACCTTGGCAGGTAAAAAAGTCAACAGATCCTTTGATATGGTGTATTGTAAATTTAATCATAAGAGTGCGCGTTTTTCTGTTTATGTTGTCCAGATTTGTGTGGGGTCAATTAATTCCAAAAGTAGTGTTAGAATAGATACTGACCAGCTATTTATTGCAATAGTCAGATTTTTGCATTTAATTGCGTCTTCAAAATTGAAATGAGCGTTTTTTCGTAGTTGTTTTGGAAACATTTTTTGAGATCTGAATGGTCAAATTTGCGATTTTGTAGGAAGCCAAGATACTTATAATTTTGATCTGATTTTGATATTTTATGAATTATTCAGTTGATACTTCAAAATTTTCTCCTACCATGAATTTACCTCTATTAATGTGCATGGTAGCGTATTTATATAATCCAAAGGACATTTTAATTTCTGAGCTATAGAACTGTCTGATTTTCAGAAGGATGTGCAGATTATCTGGAGAGTTAGCGAGCACCGTTATGTAGTCCATATACATTAAATGGGTAATTTGGTATGTTCTCTGTTGTTACAAACCAAACGTTTGTAAGGGGTTTTCATTTTTTATTCTCATTTATCATGTACTTATTATTACTAATATTCTATGAGAATTGTGCTTTCTATTATTTGTGTATAAACATTCCGTGTCTATATAAACATTCCTTGTATAAATAAATAAATAAATAAATTTATTGTCAACAAACAGTACAAACTGCGTATGACCACGTGGAGGGAAAAAAACCAATTTACTCTCCGGAAGCAAGCAAGGGACCATCCCATCAATTCCGATCAAGGGCCCTAAGGCAGAGGCGGATTCAAAAATTTCAGCAAAAGTTCCTAGATAAGATAAAAAGTTAGCTGCGAGTTATAATACATATATAATGTCAATATGTTTGTAATTTAACGCAAATATGTTTGTAAATTTACATGTACAAGTTATTATCGAACTATAGATTATTCTGAGTATAGTGTTTAAAAATCATAAGAGTTGAAAAAACACTAAATTCACGATTTATTGTTACAATAAACACGCCCCTAGACAAAGCCTAGAGAACCTGTATAAGAAATCCGCCTCTACCCGAAGGAAAAACGGAGAAAAACCCGGGCCAGGATGGGGCTACAGAATTTATGTACACAACCGTGCCAAAGTTGAGTACACATAAAACTAAATTAATATGAGCCATAAGACAACACAATCATGCAAGAAAATAGTTTTTGAAATTGTTATAAGTTGTTTAAAAAGTACTACAGCAATGGCGTGATAAAGCACAAGACGAATTTAACTTTTGTTAAAATCAATAAATTCTTTTACAGTGTAGAAGCACTGGTGCAGGAGGTAGTTTTTAACCGCGGATTTGAAGATATTCAATTTCATAATATCTTTTATATTCTTGGGCAGGGAATTATATAGAACGATTCCCGAATGATATGGTCCCTTTTGGCAAAGAGTGGTTGACACTCTAGGGCGATGAATATTATTACTATTGCGAGTATTGTGTTCGTGAACGAGACTGTTTCGTATAAAGCAAGGGTGGCACTTCAGTAATTCGGTCTTAACAAACACGACCGTTTCATAAATATAAATGCAGGGAAGTGTTAAGATATTTAATTCCTTGAATAAAGGTTTACAAGAGTTTCGGGGGTGAGATTTACAAATTATCCGAACTATCCTCTTCTGAATTCTGAATGTTTGAATACTCTGACCGGAATTACCCCAGAAGGTAATGCCGTAACGTAAATGGGAGTAAACGTTTGCAAATATTGACGCTCTTTGAGCTATAAGGTCCATGCTTATACAATCGATACTTATCGAAAGTGAATCTCGATACAATAGAAAACTTATCGATACAAACAATGAACGCGCTCATTATGCACGCTCCATGACTCAGCATCAATGAACGCGCTCACTGTGCACGCTCTGTGACACAGTATCAATGAACGCGCTCTATATGCACGTTCCGTGTACAGCTATAAATACGGCTGCACTCAACGTCGTATTTCGTCGTTGTGTTTCGTCGTATTGCGTCGTGGCGTGAAGCCAACTGTTGTGCTATTTATTATAGCGTGTGATACAATGAAACTCATGTTTCATTATACATAAACTTTTTGGACAATGATTTCCCATAATGAAATCATATAACTGTTGTGCTATTCATCATATAGTGCAACGTTCGCAGCAATGCGGCTTTGAACATAAATGTTCACAACTGTTTTCTAGTTACAGCCACATGCTCAGCAGGTAACAACGCTGTACTGGGACCAGATAACCTTCCGACAGAAGACCTCGGCGAAACATCCGCAGGCAGCCGGAATATCACGTCAACCAGGAAAGCTACTCCAATCACAAGTTTAACTTTTCGCAGTGCATAACAAGGAAGTATTTCCAATGCACAAGTCTTATTCCTCGTAAGTGGGGACCACATCGAGAAAATTTCTCGATGGATTTAAAAATCCTGCGCATATTTAAGGTTTCTAAAAAACCAACTCAAATTTATAAAAGCAGATAAATTGTAACTATTATTTAGTTGATGACCGGGGGCCGTTCTCGAGAAGAGAGGGTTTTTTTGTGTTTCGTGGAGATTTAACAATCCCACTTCATCTTTTGCATATGTCCATTCTAGTAATTCTGTATAAATTGGGGAAAGGGATGCTAAAGGGAAGTGTCATATGAACTATGGTTCATGTTTATAATTGTTTAAACTCTGTAGAAATTGTTATTCTCAGAGCGTTGGTCGCACACAACGACCAACTTCAAATTTGCTACTTCAAGATCAAGTTTGTAATTCAGCATTCGTAGATTTAAGAGAATATATGTGTAAATGTTATATTGTAATAAATGTGAATTTATGAATCCGAAGCGTGTCAATGAAAAGAATCCTATTCTACCTTATCTTCTCCATGCTCGTTGAGACACACGAGTCCCCCCCCCTATATATTATATATGTTTGCGACGAATGGTTATTCATTCGTAACATCTGTTTTGTTTCTAATTTGTAACCAAATTGTGTTTCATTGAGAAGTCTGGACAATGGAAGCGAGGTAAAAGCATAACGAACTTAGTGAATCACTTTGATAAATCTCCCTTCACTTTGGTATGTTACAGATAGTGACAGATGCATGTTGTACTTTGGTCATCCAATTTATCATTATTCCCTCCATGAAATTGACTATTGTTGGAGTGATCTTATAGATGTATAAATAAAATATAAAACTGAATTAACCATGAGTGAGGCGCTGAAGCAAATGCTCTCTGATAGTCCACATATTATTACTATTAGCATTATTTTTATAATGTCATTTTTGACTTATTGGAATATTACAACACATTACTCATTGACAGCACAATAAAAATGTTGACTGGCATGTTTTTAGTTAATTTTTGTCCTTCTTACGTTAATTTCATTCTAAAACGCACGGTCATGTGAAGGTATTTAATACATTCAAGTGAAATTGACATCGCGTTATCCTTTCCGTTTCGTTTTATCGCACAAAGGGAGGTACATGTGTAGAACTGAGCGTTTCTTTCACGAACATTTTCAGCGGCTTTCACATGAAAAGCCTCACTTCACTAACGCTGCCTCGAAACACGCGCTTTGAATGTTCATTAGTTTCGTCACCAAAATGTGAGGTAACATGTTTTGACGTGTTTTCCTCTCCACGAGACTTTGGATTAGATAGAACGGAACGGAATTCTGATATGAATGGTTTTCAATCTCAGAATCACATTCATATATAACATGTGAAATATTTATCAGCTTTCACGTTCTAGGAATATTTCGAATACTTTTTATGGGTAAATAAATATATTCACTGTAAATAAATATAAAACAATCAATGATATTGATGACAATAGAAAAAAATTGATAAGGCGTGAAATACTTCATATGCTAAAAATTAAATAAATTGAGTAATTTTTTAATAATAATTTATTATTATTGGAAAATATTAAATTAAATAAATGTAATGCGTATTTATTGGAAATTAGGTAATGAGAAACTATCAGTGATTGGCATGTTTTTTTACTGACCCTGGGAGCATCTGAACAAGAAAAATGAATTTACGATCCTATGCCATGGTCATAAAGAACAACTACACAATATGACATATAAATGGATTTGACAGTTGAAATACATGCGTAACATTTAGATCATTTATTTTCTCGCTCTAGGAAAATGGTAATGCATTGTGTCGATCGTCGAAATGTGACCGTTTCCAGACGAAAGAACTCTATTCAACTTGAAAATATTTTTTACTCGATGAGAAGGAGACTTGTCTTTTCAATTAATGCGGAGGAAAGTTGAATGTATTAATATCATTACTATTAATTAAACAGTATATTTACATTTAAATAATCATAATTAACAAGTAAAATATAAACTTAAAATACAAGTAACACATAACTTACAAGCCTACAAAATTGAATTCTACATATGGGGTTTAGATTAAATTAAGTGGTTTATAATAAAGGTTGCTGTACTGAATTTAAAATAGCAAATACTTTTCTCTATCACGTTAGGAAATTTTAAAATAGTAACTTTTCATGTTTATTGTCAAATATTTGCTAATTCTATAACACTATAGCCTTTATATAATGTGTGTGTGCATAATAGTAGTGTAGCCTTTATATAGTGATACAAATTTTTAAAACATTAAAAAGAACTGAATAACAAAAAAATATTCATATTCAAAATGAGAACACGTATTCAAAAATGATATGTGAAACGAAAATTTAATTTTTCAGAAAAAAATATTTGTATTAATATTTTTGGCCTTCAAATAATCGTTTAATTACTTTCTTCTTCTACGAAGTATTTGCAGACTCCCTTAAAACACCAGAAATAATATGAAATTATATTCACATTCCAGTATCAATAATAATGTCTTTTCATAGTTTTAAAATCGTAGTGGAAGCTCTCACCTTGCTCCTAGCGCACCGCACCGAGGTTGCTGGGGAAATAGTCAAGTTGTGAGTTCAGAAAGATATTTAATCGTTGTTCATCAAATCACGTCAATGAAAACTTATTTGATTATCGCTTCTCACCATGATGAATGTATGAAAGACTTGATGTGGGACCCATTCATTAACGTTGGTCGCTTTTTAACTACAAAACTGCAACATAGGATATGACAAAATGAATCTGGACACTTAAGACAGACACTGGACAATATTATGCATCAATAAAATTAACGAAGGACAATAAACAAATAGTATTTCTATCCAACACAAATTCTAAAAATACAGCGTTATATACTATATAATTACAAACACAGCCTTCGAAATGGTCGTATTTCGCCATGCGATGTATTGTCACAGTAAAAGCATCTGGTGGATAATTTTTCAAAAATATTCGTTTTGATTGAACGTTTTTGAATCGGTTTCTAAAAAATAAACTAGATATAGTTTTTTTTAACGATATAGCACAATTTTGACGAATTAACAAATTTTATTTTTACGATTACAAAATATCCCTACTTGATTAATGATATTTTTGAAATCTGCATACACGAAATTCTATAGAACATTTAAAATCTTGCAAATCCCAAAATCATGTTCCCGTGTGTAAATTTACGAGAGCAGAAAAACCACCCTCCACTTTCCCATCCTTGAAATCAGCTGCTGGAGTTACGGGGGTAGTGAACAGGCAGACATGGTCAATTTGAGTACACTATATTGAAGTTCTTATGTTATCTTGAAATGACTACACATTTTTGGAATGATAAATATCGTACTTGTAATGTGTTTCAACCTAGTTAAGCATTATGAACTATTAATGGTTTGAAATTCAACCAAAATAAGCAGAGACAATTTTTTCACAAAATGCCACAAAAACAAAAAATACAATTCACACAATGTTTCGTTACCATTTGGACCATCATCAGGTATAAAAATGCAATCCAAAAACTTCTGAGCGCTGCTCACATTATATGCATAATGGTGTAGGACCGGGCGTTGAATATGAACTCAATGATGGCAAAGAACTTATACTTAAGAGTGCAAAGAAAAAACAAAACTAACCAAACAATTGACTTACTGACCGTCGAAAAAACAACAATGTGGATGGTCAGTTAGCATTAAAATTAATTCAAAACAAAATAATACGACTACTGATCGGTGTTAGTTGGAGAGAGAGGGAGAATGTAGTGTTACTTGTGAATACTTATGTTTATTGTGAAATTTCAGTGATACAAACTAAAACTTTGCAGTTGTATATTAAAACTAGTTTTTGAGCTCATTTTAAACAATTTCTTTTAGCAACTAGAATATACGTAGAGAGGTAAGTGCTTGGAGTTCATAAGAAAAGCAAGTGAAATTTATGCATGCTTACTGTTAATTAAACATTAGTGTTTTAAGTGAGGACGCACTAAATATTTCATAATCGTCTTTGCATTACTTGACGCATTGATTGAAACATTTTTTTTTCAGATGTAGCTTATCATAACCTGCGTGGAATAAGGCTGAATGTGATGGAGGACTCTTGACTTTCGTAGGGTTAGTTCCATTTCTTTCTTATTGTTGAGATGACGCTCGAGTGATTTTTTAGACATAAAATATGTCGCACCAGTTATGATTTAAGCCCATTGAAATTGAGAGAGTAATAAATTTGTTTCTTTTTTCAGATCGGTGATTATTGTACTCAGAATGCCTCACTGCTGCGATGTAATGGGATGCAAGTCCAACGATAGGACTGAAAAAGAGTTTGTGAGTTTTTCTCTTCAGAGACGTCTAAGTGGCTTCGGAAAACACCTACAGATTTTAGTGGATTCAAGAATCCTATTATGAGCACAAAACATTTTTCGTAACTGACAAGAGTGTTGTAAATGGAGAGTTGAAAGAGTGTGAGAGGAAAATTGAAAGATCGCGGAATTCCTGGCATTTTTCTCAATGTTCCTAGTTATTTGAGCGAAACTGAAAACTAAAAATGCTACTAATCCTTACATGCATTACTTGTTATGTAGTTAAACGCAAGCTCAGGCAACAGAAATGTGAAGTGTGTGTGACATTGCTGCAGCGCAACAATACAATTGACTTGGAAATGCCATCTGAATTTAAATTGATCGAGGCATTAGAGGAAACTTATTGTTTCCTTCCGAAATATCCTTGAAGTGCATATGTGTTGTGTGGTATTTCCTGCAAATCATAGTGAAAACATTATAAAGAAGTTGATCTCAGAAATGCTTCTTGATTATTTAAATGACTATATTAACTGTAGATACTGAAGAAACGTTTGTGAATGTTTCCTACAGAGACTGTAAATTACTGTTGAACAATTTTGTGAAACAAGAGAATGCAAGTTATGACAAAACCAATGCTGCAAGAAAACAAAAAATTTAGAGCGCAAGTTTCTATGATTGGACAGTATTTATATGAATACTGAAGTCCAGATTATTAAATATGATTGCTTTATAATTTGTTTATGTAATTATGCTGTTGTTGTAACATTTATTTATGTATATGTGCCTATGTAGTGATTTACTGAAGTATTTAATTATCCAGCTTGTTTTATTCATTTTCTGTATTGATATTGTTTGTACTTTATGTTAATTAAATCTGCTTTGTGATTCAAAGAAAATTTTATTTATTTCATTGATCTCTCATTTTATTTCCATTTTTCCTGTGTAAATATGATACTATCATTAATTATTAATAGTAAGCAGTATGTGTTATTTTATTTTAGTTCTTATCAGTACAATATTACATATCAATTGTACTTAACAGATGAATTTTATGTTGTATTTGATATTTATTAGTTTGATGAATGTATGATAATTAGTCCCCTGCTTTTTTGACAGCAACACTGATCAACAAATATAAAGGTTAAGTTTGTCCTTACGAGGAAAATGGTTCAGTCCGCTTGAAGGATAGCACCAAGTGGGTCACATGACTGAGCGCGTTGGCTTGCGCGCCATGGCCTTCCTTTCACGTCGACCTCGGCTGTTTCTTGAAACACGTTAGGTCATCTTCATCTCAAATTGTTACAAAATTATTGAACTTAAAAAAACATAATAGCATAATATTAAAAAACCCAGTGCTTTAGGACTGACAACAAAAATGGTAAAACGTTTACCTGAATTTGTCTATTTCCCGTACTTCTGAAAGTCGGTCAAACTCAAAATCTTGGGTTTATGATTAAGACTTCACCACATACAATATATTAAACAAATCAGAACTACTCTTTTTATTATAAAATTAAATAAACATACTGTCTGTACTGAAACTGTAGGTTGAAAATTTATTTGAAATTTTAATTGTAGTATACATTTGTTATTTGATTTGTTTATTGTACGAAGAGGACACTCTTTAAGGGTTTTTTATTGTAATAAAGTTAAAATTCCTCGTGTCGTGGCTCAGCGGATGTTAATACAACTAATCAAGATAGTCAAGACCTTCATTAGCGGAAGACTTAAAAACTAATTTTTGAACAAATACTCTGGGGAAAAAATAATGAAATGATTATCATTTGAAACTTGAACATAAAACATTTTGATCCAAAAAACGATTCTTACAAGAAGGTTCAACCTGGACATAGATTTGTTTCAGTTTTGCGTTAGAATACCGGTTTTATGTCCCACGGGATTCTATCAAATGTCAAAAGAATGAAAATGAATTTTTCTCAGAAAATACATTTTCCGACTCCAAAAGTTTCTTGCACCGAAATATCTAGAGGTCTTTTCAAGGCAAAATAAATCAACTAGACAAGTTTTCCATTTATAAACGAGAGTACGCCTTGGCCTTACCACGTATTTGTGTCAGGAAAGATTTTCCTTTCACGTACCATTAGTGGAATCATGATTCTCGCACCTTTTCGAACCAACAATTATAACCATTTTATATTCCAACCATTCTCTCAACATTTACTCATATTTTGGTCACAAATATACGTTTTGTTTTTCACTCACGTAAAAGGAAATTTTAACCATTTTAATATTACAGAGCTGTGTAATGTGTGGAGTAGAAGTTGAGTGCTAAGGGAGTAGAATTGAAACGTATTTAATTTACCTCATACATCATTCACACGCACATCTTATACTTTTGTGTCATAATTAATTAGAATATTTGAATTATCATGAATGTGAGATGACAAAAATAAAAATAAATTTACATATTTATATTTCTGGATTCCGTTCTCGTGGACGGCTATAACGGTTGTGATACAATTCACAGACTAGAGGGATGGAATAGCTATTACGAGTATGATGTCATCTTTCCTAGTAGGATAGTTTTAAAACCTTTTAACCTTACAAAATATGTTCAGTATCCTTTCGAAAGGGAATATAATTTTATTGTAAATGCGTGAATGAATCAAAACCTTTTGAAGTAAAATGAAAGATAAATATTGTTTCTTCTGTTTACTGTACCACTGCATAAGGAGAGAAACCGATGAAATCTCGAATTTTCTTTTTCGGTGTGGTAACGGAAAATTAACCACAATGGGTGTCGATGCTCGTGCCACACAAAGTCGCTACATCAATGAAATTGTTACGTATGTAGTTTCCTCTCGTAAGGTCGATCACCCAGAATTCTCAAAGAAAACAGGCAGGCGACCTTTGTTCGTAGCGTCGAGCAATTTGCCCTCACCCAACTCCGTACCCAGCTTACCTTGGTCCCGCTTCTCTCCGTGGGCTGATTTTTATTTTCGCGCTTTTATCCTGATCCTTTGTGAGTGCTCGTGTGGTATTAACGAACTCGGAATGCCCTTGTACCTCGAAATGAAAATCCGGAATATGAAGCGGGACGAACGAGATAAAAGACCAAATGACCAGTATCGATATGAAAATGCCGTTCTTGATTTTTAGCTCATTGCACCATTCCTTTGTCCGATCTTATGGCAACAAACTACAGAAGAATATTATTATACGGCTATGAAAAATTTACGCAAATCCTAAGTTTTATAATGCGTCTATGGAAAATAAACTGCAGTTATTGGCCCTCATTTATTACTGAATGTAGATATTACGGCGTAATTATTTACAACACGACTCTTTACATCCATGGTCCTGAGTACAATTTCTCTCTAGAATTATGTGGATCTTAAGGATTATAAGAAGTGGATGTTATGAAATGTAATTTCATCCTTGTACACTCCCCATCACTTCTCAAAATTCTGACTACTGCGTGAGATTTGCGTGAGATTCGCATGAGAAAAGGTCGGTCAACAAATTACCGCAATTACTACCAATGATGACATCTTGTGATGTAAGACTAAGCAAGAAACTGACGCTAATACGAATATAATTTTTCAGTCCTTTAACTTTCACGTGATTTTTTTAATTATTGTATTTGTAAACGGGAAATGTAGCGTGTTATTGAAACTTATCTATAGGAGTTAGGAGTTGGGTGGTAGGTCATTGTCAGTAGGTGGGCCGGTTAGTTGGATTTACCAACAACTTGGTCCACGTGGAGGGGTTAGTAGAAGTAGTTAGTAATAGTTAGAGTTATTGTTACTAGGAGGAGCTGGATAGAGGAAGGAAGGTTTGCTTTGCAATAGTCACAGCTATATGAACTGAGACATTAATGTGAAAAGCTACAAATTTTCTGGCACCATCGGGAATCGAACTGGGGTTGACTTGGTGATAAGCGAAAATACTACCACCTGCGTCACCGCTGGGACTTTTCCCAGATCGACATTCAGTAGAAAATGTGATAACCACCATGTAGAGGCATATGTGATAGATTAAGAAAATATGATTTCTTTGAATTTTTAATTTGTTCATAATAACATCAGTAAGAAGTAGTTCACAATGTTGATGATAATAATAATAATAATAACCAAGCATAAAAATAATAATAAATACACCAAGCAATTACAACCAGTGGTAAAACCTATACTCCCTGTCACCTGAATGAGCCTCTACCCCAACCAATACAAAAAATAGAATGACAACCTGGCAAGATAAACCAATACATGGGAACTACCCCAACCAACTGACCAACAGCAAAATAAATAAAATAGAATCAGTTAAGTGGTTAATGAACGGCAAATTATTCCCAGAAACAGAAGGCTTCATAGTATCAATGCAAGACGGAGTCACACCAACCAGAAACTACAGGAAAATAATCCTGAAAGAAATCGGAATTACAGATTCATGTCGCCGATGTAACCAAACCAAAGAAACTCTCGAGCATATCATTGGTAGTTGCACACAGTTGGCCCAAAATTATTACAAAACTAGTCACGATAACATGGGGAAAATAATTCACCTGGAAATTGCAAAATCACTGAACTTCATTAAGAATCCCATACCTCCAGACCATCCGTATAAACCTCAACCAGTCCTGCAAGACGATTTGAAAGCAAATATATTGTACTGAGACAAGCATTCTCACTGACCTAACAACAATTCACAACAGACCTGATACCATCCTTTGGAAAAGAAAAGAATCAAAAGTGTATCTCATCGATTTTGCTGTCGTAAATTACAACAATCTAGAAAAAACAAAGAACGACAAAATATCAAAATACTAACAACTAGCCTTTGAAGTAAAAAAATCTGGAATGTTCAAGAAGTGATCATAGTGCCTATCAATTATCTACCCTAGGACTCGTACCCCAATCCCTGGTCGACTCCATTAAAAACTCAAAATTAACACCAATATAATAAGTAGATTGCAACACAGCGTCCTTCTGTCCTCAGCCCACATTACCAGAAAGTTCTTGGATCTGAAATAGATTCTTCCTTCCAGCAGAACTTGATTTAATAATCCACTGCTGAGAGAAAAACCAACACAAGCTGAGAGAACTAAATAAAAATAAACAACAACAACAACAATAATAATAATAATAATAATAATAATAATAATAATAATGGCCGCTACGTAAGCTAAGCTCGGACCTAGGAGGAGGAACTTCATTTGGGGGAGGTAGTGTCATTAATACTATTGTTATTATTTATCTAAGATTTTGAATGATTTTAAAAGTTACGACTTATTAGCAATATTTTCGGGATAATTTAAAGAATTGAGAACAGTAGAGTAGATGTACCAATGCTCGACAGTCCACCGGTGCTCGACACTTAGGGTTTTAGTACCCAATAGTAAGATTTTAGCGTACTTTTTTGAATCGGTTTTAATTTTGACACAATATTCGATGCCCTCTAGATGAGGAAAGAGGCTTTATATGTAGTTTATGGTGGAAATGATGTAATGAGAGAGATCGTTGAATCAGCATGTTTGGTCATTCGTCTGAGTAAAACTGTGTGTTGTCGCAGAAAGGGATTAGATTAACTTTCATTTTCCGTCAAACAATTATCAATCAACAAAGATCTTCTTTTATCTTAATAATTAAGATGTTTTCATAAGGTGGGTGCACTAAAGCTCTTAAGGTGCTCTTAAGGTGACCTTCTTTTTAGTTTCCAATTAGTTGACCCTCTAGTCGCTAAATGACAGCACATCCTTGATCGTTGTTTCTTTCCATTGATATTTATAAAATATGACATGTCTAGGAGGTGTGGTGTCCAAATTATCGTTCGTTTTGTGGTGCCGTGTTGTCCGTTGGTGTCGCACCATAATATTTTGGCGATTAGGAATTCTTTGTTGATTAAAATAACTAAGGAGTAATTCATAAGTGTTACGTATCATTCTTAAGAGCGACTTTCCACCTTTATTACATCTTAAAGGATTGTAATTTAACTCTACGTTTAAAAAGTTGAGAGGTTTAATATATTCCAAAACACGGTTATTGGACTGGTTCCCAAGATGACCATAGTGAAGAAAAATGATTACTGAAGTAAAAAGTAAATAAAATAACGATAAGGTTATGAATAATACAAATGAACCACAACCAAGGATTATGTGGAACGATGAAATTCAATGAGAAGGTCGCTGCAGAAAGCTGGTACTGTCATCTGTGTAAAACTGACCGTGTAATAGATATGAGGCTATGTATCTAGTGTTGCAGCAATGAGCACGAACACTTTCAAAACAAGACAAAATTTCTTATTTTGAGAGTTCATTTTGCACGGAATAATAAGATTTGTGTTATTTGTAATAACTGTTAATTGTTATTTTTATGTTCACACAATATCCATGCTCATCAGAAAACGCGTTATTGAGCAATTTTTGTCTATCATATTCTGCTGGCGATACACAGGGAATAATTGAATATCAGCTGTACCTTCCCACATGATTCATTGGCGATACTGAGCCATTTTAATAAATATTCACTCCTCTTCTAATTTTGATAGGAGTTATATCATACTACAATTAAAGCGATGTTCTTTTTGTCTCGTGGTTTTGTGTACATTCTAAAACATCATTTCATTCTACGAAGTATATAGTAAGGTCATACAATAGTTTGCCGAGGAATATTGAGATTACGGATCTGCAGATTTATAGACTCTGATAGTGGGAGTGATTGTGAGGGAATGTTACGCTCATTTTCCCATAGGACAGTGTGATTCGTGATGCTCAGCCCGTAGCAGCTCAGTCCACAAGACACAGACCCTACTTTAAGTTGTACAACTGTAGGGCAACAATAACTTATCATGATACAATGTAGTCACATAGTGTTTTTCTATTCGAGGGGAGTAATTTATACTGAATAAAAATGAAGATTGTTAAAAATCCAGCCACTTTATAAGGATACGTGATGGACAGCAAAGGGAAATCCATATAATGCCAAAGACAACGACATCATTTTCATCTTTCTGGGACGAAGAGTTTCAATATACGACAGCGTAAAACTTTCAATACGCGGTCAAAATTAACCTTTTTTGAGGTCTATAACTCAAAAACCTAAAGTCTAAAATATCTTAAATTTTCTATTTTGTTACGTTTTAGTGGGTCCGGTCGTGCATGAAAGTGAAACAAAAATTTTAAAAATATGATTCAAGTTATTTTTTTGGGCTTTGATATGGAATGACTCCCTCTTAAAACTATGTATTATTCTTTCAATGTATTTTTATTTATCATATTTATTTCCCAGTGCACTTCAAAATATTTTAGATAGATTTTGTTTCCTCTCTATTTCATCTAAATTTTCTTCCCTCACACTCATCGTATAAGAACAAAAGGAACAAAAACCGCCTCCACGACAAAAATTACTACTTCCAATTCATTCCTTTTTCAAGACAAAGTTTCGTCGACTGAGCGATTGCAGTCGGAAGTGTGCAATATATGTAGAGAGAAGTCCTTTATGTGCAGAGAGGCGATAAGTCGAACAAAATACCAAAGAGTATCGAGTAAATTCTCATTCTGAGCGCGCATCATCATATAAGAGGCACATAGGGTGAACAAAATGGCCGGCCTTTGGTTTTGTTTACGTTGACCTCTCATGAGAAAGTAAAATGAAATTAATGATCATTCAGTGAAAATGATAAAATACGTTTAGGAAATCGGTTTTATCAATTTTGGTTGAATTCTCTAATTCTGAACGTAACTTATATGTCCTGTCTCATGGCAATGAGACCAATATGGCTGTCATCTGACANATCATTTGACATGACATCCATGTCGCTTCTCTCTCATATAAAGAATTCTAGTATATGCCCAAGGTCCGCCGCTGATCATTGGCTCCGGTTGCATCGGACACCAGTCGCCGAGAAAAACTGTCCGGATGTGCTAACCCGCATTCAAAGCAATGTTGCTCATTTCCTCCACCGACCAGTCGATCAACAGAATTCAAGTTATATAGAACTCAAGTTGGATGCGTGCGCCAAGCCTAATTAGAATAGAATGTTGCAGAGTTTGTAGTGAAACTGATAACCTTGTCCACTTTGTCAATTCAATGGAAGAAGAAAAACCAATCGTGTATTCGATGCCAAAGTCGTTTTTCCTTATGAATTCCTCCGCTATATCAGAAAAACGTCTTCTTTCTAATGTCTTCTGCAATATAATACTGACGTCCCCAATTTCTTTTGTGATTGGTCATAAAACCATAAAAGAATCGAATCTAAAAATTAAAAATATTTTTCAAATACTATGTTATTTTTCACACCATCTTCTTTGCTTTGTACTAGTATGTACGTTTCGACGATTTTTCACCCTCGTCAGTTAACATGAAAAATGCTCTGAAGGAATATTATTATATTACATAATATCTTCCCCGGAACGTAATCTTCGTGGAACTCTAACAGTTAGCTCTTCACAATGGTGGGATTGCGTACATTCAATACCATCAAATTTGGTAAGTGACTCTGAACCACATTTCTAGGTAAGCTCATACGTTTTTTGTTTGCTAAGATATCGTGTATTTTATTTGTAAATTGATACGCACTTGATGGCAGAGAATCACTGAAACATGAACGAAAAGAAAAAAAAACAAAAACAGGTAGTTATTATAAGAGAGTGCGGTATTTATGAGATATCCACGAACTTCGTCAAGACAAAAATGAAGGAAACTCCATATAAAACGATTATCTTCTCTTTCATAGTCCGGACCTGATCTTGGTAAGCATCCTGTAAGACCGAGAGCTTTTGCTTGACTCAAAAGTAGAAATACGTCCATAGCGAGCGAGATAAGCTGCTGTACTTCCCCTCACAGAAGCCTGGCTCTTTCACGACGGGTATCGTGCCGTCCGCTTTCACGGTCTCGTGTATGCTAGGCATTAGGAGATTTCGCGTATCTTCCCAGACCGTTTCGATCGCTCATTTTTTCTTGGAATGTATGAGCGGACTAGAGAAATCCGGCGTCGGAGGGAAGGAAGTGGAATTTCGCAATTGCGGGTAGTACATTCGAATTCACATGTCGTGGTTCATTGCGAATTCTACGGCCAGTCAGGCTTGCACTTGCACCCTCTGTGCGAGCGACGCAGGAAGTGGAGCAAAACCCACGTCATGTGGAGGGGGTTCACGAAAGGGGGCTGAAGGGGGCTACATATGCCAGCGCTGTCTCTTATACACATCTAGATGTGTATAAGAGACAGNTCGCTCCGCCAGTGTCGAGCGACCAGCGAGTGCCTGCGTTCGCGCCGCAGACGCCGCCCGCACGCCCGCTGTCGCTTCAGTCGCCGCCGCGGACCACGAGCCTCGGCGCCAGCGCTCCTTCGGGCCACGCAGCCTTCGAGCCTTGGAAGGTCGTCGCCGTCGTCGATCCCCGCCCCGCCGCTACCAGAGCCCCGAAGGCCCCCGTCGAGCCGCGCCTCGCTCCCGTGCGCCGGTGAGTAGCCGCACGGATGGTGGTGACGGATGCGTGCGCGTGCCGACCGTATTGATTATTTATAGGTGATAGGATGCGTGTGTCGCGATCGAGGTCGGGGTCGCGACCCTTAGGATCGCCGCCGCCGTGCGCCGCCACCGCCGCCGTTCGCAGGACACAGCTTCCGAGGCCTGTGGCGGTGGCGAGTGGCGGGGACTCGGTTCGGCGGGGAGCGCGTCTTCTTCGCCGGTCGCCCGCGATATGCCTGCGAAGACGGCGAGAGCGCGTGCGCGCGTGTCCTCAACTTGTTGCCCTGGAGCAGCGATCGCGCACCGACCGGTGGCGCGGGCCACACGTGGACCCCGAGATGTGCCCGCCGCGCCGCGGGGTTGGAGGTCGCCGCCCAGGGCTCCGGGCTCTTTGCGCCCGCGGTGCCACTCGGGAAACAAGTGCTTGCACAGAGGGGGACAGTTAGATGATCGGGGACATTCCCATTCTGGTCAATGCGTCTTTGCATCTGAGATATGTGTTATGAAAATGTTTCTTATTATCATCACTAGTCTTCACGTCAGTTATTCGAAATGTGTCGCTGAGAAACGAACACAACGAACTTCCACTGAAGTCTAATTGTATCTTTATCTCTTTAATTGATTTTACTTATAATTACTTCACATTGTAAAGTTCAATATTATTAAAAAATATTTAATCTACGTAAAAAAAAATTGTGTTCGCCGTTTTTTTTCGTATTTTGTCCTAAAATATTTCTTATGAGATATTTACGAAATAGATTCAGTATTACCCTCTATTTACGCTTAAAAAAAATCAAACGACTGTTTAATAGAATAAGTTTCTTGCTCTGATACCTCTTCTAACCAGTTCTGAATGATATTTCAAAACTGCCAAAACTATATTTAAAAAGAATGCTATACTCAGTGTCCATATAACTTCTACATCCTTGAAGCTTAAATATGTATCCAAACCTTTTCCCGGCTCCTGCTGATATAAAGATATTTACTTGCTAGAACTTTGCTTACAAATTCGGAATGAGAAGTCCGGAGTGTTGGTGTATATTCTAAGTATTGTGAGATACGTTGCAACAAAATCAATTGCGAATATGGGTTTGATGTCCGTAGTCACAAACCTCAGCTGTGAAAATTTGAAACCTCAAGGTTGGATTTGAAATACAGTTGGAAACTTATTCCTCAGAGTTAGTGTTGTGTATCCATTGAGTTATAATCGTTCTGTATTTATTTACTCGTATTTTACGTTTGTGAGGAACTAAAATATTGATTTGAGTTCAAGGTTCTTAAACAGCGATTTAAAAAATAGTTAGTAGTGTATTACTTTCATGCTAAAATTCAAATACATGTACACACCAGTGGAAATATGTGATCATTAAAACATTATATGAGAAGTTCATTTTATTTGCCAAAATCTTTTAAGTAGGGTGAAATTCAATGACAATGAATTGTTGAGATGTACGAGGTACGGTGGGATATTACCATAAAACTGAGAAAATTTATCATTTTATTTGGGAATACCTAGAATTGAATTTGGGGACAAGTGCTGATTGATTTATATTGTTACAAGAATGTATAAATTCACATTTGTATTTGCTATGTGTGGAACTACCAGGGGGAAGACTAGAACCAACAAAGAATTGAGAGCATGTGCCATATATTGAATGATTTTTAAAAGGATTGGGTGAGGAATAATGAGCATACGTAATCATCATGATATGAACATTGAACTGAATCTAATTGGAAATAAGTATTTTAGGGGAACTCACCTCTCCTGGAGAGTCCAACACTAACAGATTCAACTCCATCCATTGAAGACTTTCAGAATAAAAGAAAACATAATGTTGTGTGCGAAAAACTGCGACTTTTACTCCATTTGAAATTCCTCTCGCGCCAACGTTTCTATTCGTTCTTTTTTGCCTGAACATTCTCTAGAGAGAACATTTTAGAAGTCCGAAAATTAATCCGATCTGAGCGTTGTTTGTAAAGAGGGAGCGCACACATTTCCACAAGCAACGGAATGGGATAAATTTTTGGTTTCTTATTGTATTTCAATTCTTGTAATGTCAAGTTTAAGGCAGTGCTTCGCTTTTGTATTGTAACAATGTTCGACTTTGGCGTTTGGTATTGGGAAAATAAACTCTAATGCCTTGATACAGACGCAGAACGACTTCGAATTCATCTATTTATGATGAAAAACTGAGATATTTGCAACCAGAGATCTCTCTTAGGAGATTCTTAAGTTTTTATTCTTTTAAATTTATCTCAGACATTGCTTCGTAATGCATTTTGAAAATACTCTTTACATTATTTTATATCAAATATACAAACCACAACGTGTTAAAAGATAAAGAAATATATCAAAATGAAATATAAAAAATTAGTCTTTCTGTATTCATAAAAATCATCATACATATCAATATATTGTTTTTAAAGTCACTACTTGAATATTAAGATATAATTCAATTATTATTTTAATTGAGTGTTTAATGAATATTTTGCTCCTATATATTTTGCATTGCTATATGTGTACGTAAATTTTCATGTGTACTTACTCTATTTTCCAAACTGATTCGATTACGTACATTAATTTACGGAAACAAGGTTAGATTTTTCTGGCGATTCATATCCTTGAAAATATTTCATTGAAATATATTTTGAAATATTATTATCTATGGAGACGTGATTCGAATTCAGTTTATTCTGAAGTGATTTTAGAATAACAGTGTTTAAAACGACTACCTTTGTTTCTTTTTTGAAAAATTTCTTTTCGTTACCAAGTTGAATTATACGCGGAATTAAGTTAGAATTTCCTCATTTGACTGTTTTATTATTTGTGTAATAGTCATTCTTCATTTTGCGTACTCTTTCTTTCTACATTTTTCTCCTCTTTGGTGACAGATGCTATTACGATAACAAGGATGTTAGTTCCTATACTCAAGAGAGTTTGACCTGGCAAATCAGTTAAGAGATAAGTACTTACAGGGCGACTTTTGTTCAGTTAGTTTTTTAGTACAGCTGCGGAAAAGGAAATTAAGCTTTTATTTCGAATTACTTCCTCCGAAAATCTGTTTGATTTTTTGTGGATATCAAGATGACGTTTTCTTGACGACGGGAAATCTTTCCTTCGAGGACGCTGTCACGTTTGGGGTAGAATTCTACTCCGGCAGGGACATCGCGAAAGGACGGACGACAGCCGGAACTGACTCCACGGGTAACGAGCTTTACCCATGGCAGAACATTTTCTCTGTTTTTTCAATTGAAGTCGAAGTCTGTTTAAGGGTATTTTTGTCTGATGATTTATGATGGGACGTCAAAGTTTTTAACAGCTTTCTTTGTTAATATTGAAAGGAAACAATAGTTTCATTCCTGTTTAATTAACAAGAAATAAACATCAAAGATATGTGTAAAAGACATTTTCACGGCATTGAGAGTAGTTAACGAATTTGACATAATTGTGTGTCATGCATAGTAGAAACTGTTATCTCCTGTTTGAAATTTATATGAGGTTTTATATTATTTGTGTATTATTATTTTTATGTAATGTCTTATGACGAGGTTCAGGCCATGAAGTATGCTCTTCCATCTAACCGTGAATTGGGTGAAGGAATTGGGAAGGAAAGATATTGGGTTACCTTTATATTTTGAAAATCAATTTACTAAATTCACATTCATGATACATTTTTAAATAATCCATCACTAAATTAAATAGTTTCCAAAAGAAAGTCGTGTTAAAAAATTCATGAATAAAATCTGAGAGGTAATGTTTTATACAGAGGTGTTGAGTAATTCCTTCAATAAAACCACTCGAGCATTAAAAAAAACTAAAAAACTTACATTTTTAACTAACACCAAAGCATCTGTTTGTCGTGAGCTAGTAGTGTTAAAAATAAACAGGTGCGGTTACGACAAATTCACCTTCCCACACGCAGTAGTCAAATTCGATCATGGGGAGAGCATGTGCTGGCTCGCAACTCGAAAGTACATATTAGCATCGTGACCGTCATCGGTGGCAATTCCCAGTTTGTCATTCCCGTGCAGTTGGTTCATGATAAAACAGTTCAGTGTAATTAGAATTTAACAACCGATAAGTTAATTTGCGAAGTCATTCAAACAAAAAATTGCTTCATTTGTTGTATCAGCACCTAACTTGGAAATATTAGCAGTCGGTAAAAAAAGCGAACCGTCCCGAGCTTTCATTGGAAATTGTGTCTGTTACGTTTCATCACGCACTGAACCTTCAATTTCCACCCACCCTTATATTCTTCCAACTTTCAATTGATCGATTTAACTTTCGAACCATAAGGGTTCCATGCGATTGAGAATTACCTAATGTGGGAGACAAATCTTTTCCCGATTGATTGAACGTGTAGTGCCGCAATTCGATTGGGCAGATTTCTCCATTGGAACATAAGGATCGGGCATCGTGTCCCGGAAGGTAACAGGAAACAATAATGAGTTGCATCCAATCATAGGAATCCCATTCATCGATATCTTTCACTAAAACACGTGTCAGTCTGAAGCGACCAAGAAATTCGAAATAAGTTGTTTAGGTTTTTCACTCTGTCATATTCTCTTGTCATAAGTATGAGTGCGTATTTTTTAAAGACTTTCAGTATTGTATAAGCTTTTCTTGAATTAGTTGTAACATTAAATTACAGCCATTGTACTGTCTCTGTAGATTAATATGATACTAAGAATATTAAAAATATTTATATACTATTATAATTTTGAATTTTATCGTTATAAGTTTTTATTACTATGTAAAAATATTGACAATTGTAAAATCAGTTAAGTTTGGGTTCAAAACTTTCTGGGTCAGTCGGAAATGATTAGGATATTTTAACAAACTCGCTTCTCAGTGGAGATAAGATTCTCCAAATGAAGACTCATTTCCCTTGAGAGAGTAGTCTTTCTCTTCCGTCATCTTCTTCAATTTCACACAGGCTGGCGCATATTTCTGGATTATTTCGCCCCGTCAATAGGGAAGTGCAGAATCTCAGCTGTTTTCATGGTAGATTCGTACAATGATAATGAAGAAGAATACATAATGCTGTGAAACCAACTTTAATTTTATATTCCACATGCAAAGAAATAAATTAAGACAGAATGAAATAGGAGAAATTGGGGAAAATTGTCGAGGAAAGTTACAGACCTCATACAATTATAAATGTCAAAAAATAAGTGTATATGAAGGAAATGTAGGAAGAGAGCACAGCGAAGGAAGATGTTTGCAGGAATTGACAAAACGAAGGATAGAGAACATGAGCATAAAAGAGTTAATCGACTTCGGAAGATCAGAGGAGGAAGATTAGAAGTAATATTTGAAACGACCTTTCAAGTAGACCTAGAACCATAGATCGAGACCATCAACCTTGACACGCTAGAACGACGAATGTTAGTCCTATTGCAAGTGTTGTGTTCGTGAACAAGATTTCAGTTATGCCTGCTGAACAAACTCATCCGTTTCATAAATATGAAGGAAGAGATAGAATATTTAATGCTCTGAATAAATGTTAAGAAGAATTTTGGAAGTGAAATACAATATTATTGACATCCTTGAATAGTACTGATATATGGACTTATTTAGGAGGTTGTTATTCACCATTTTATTGAAATAAGATCCCTTATTAGTATTTTAATGAGCTTTTTTATCAACGTTCTAGCGAAAAAATGTGTGATACTTGATTTTTAAAAAAATAGTATTTTCATAGTTCTGCAAAACAAATCACGAAAAATAATTGTTAAAGCAATGCCAGAAATAGACTTGTTGTGTGTATCACTCCTTTAAATGCATGTGAATACCACATTCATGTCCCTATTTGTTGTATACCCATTTAAGTTCTCAACATAACAATGTTGATTCTCAAACGTTTGTAGAGAAAACGTAGCGTAGAAAGAATTTTTATCCAAATTGCCGGAAGCTATTCCTCTGGTGATTTATTTTTTTAGATATTTTCGTACTCCTTTCATTTTTCATAATACATGTTAAAATAATACATTTTCATAATACATGTTAAAATAATACATTTTCATAATACATGTTAAAATAATACATTTTCATAATACATGTTAAAATAATACATTTTCATAATACATGTTAAAATAATACATTTTCATAATACATGTTAAAATAATACATTTTCATAATACATGTTAAAATAATACATTTTCATAATACATGTTAAAATAATACATTTTCATAATACATGTTAAAATAATACATTTTCATAATACATGATAAAATAATACATTTTCATAATACATGATAAAATAATATACAGAATAAAAATAATGTTTCAAATGTAGAAAATATCTTTAAAAATAAGAAAGGGAAGAGCAAATAAGCTGGTGAAAAGTAAATAGTTTTAAGTGGGCCATACACTTCTGCTAAAGCTTGAACGCGCCCTTTTTAAAGGGGTTGGGGGTGAGGACTAGTACCCTAATCCCTGGTCGACTCCATTAAAAAACTCAAAATTAACACCAATATAATAAGTAGTTTGCAACACAGCGTCTTTCTGTCCTCAGCCCACATTACCAGAAAGTTCTTGGACCTGAAATAGATTCTTCCTCCCAGCAGAACTTGATTTAATAATCCACTGCTGAGAGAAAAACCAACACAAGCTGAGAGAACTAAATAAAAATAAACAACAACAACAACAACAACAATAATAATAATAATAATAATAATAATAATAATGGCCGCTACGTAAGCTAAGCTCGGGCCTAGGAGGAGGAACTTCATTTGGGGGAGGTAGTGTCATTAATACTATTGTTATTATTTATCTAAGATTTTGAATGATTTTAAAAGTTACGACTTATTATTCGGGATAATTTAAAGAATTGAGAACAGTAGAGTAGATGTACCAATGCTCGACAGTCCACTGGTGCTCGACACTTAGGGTTTTAGTACCCAATAGTAAGACTTTAGCGTACTTTTTTGAATCGGTTTTAATTTTGACACAATATTCGATGCCCTCTAGATCAGGAAAGAGGCTTTATATGTAGTTTATGGTGGAAATGATGTAATGAGAGAGATCGTTGAATCAGCATGTTTGGTCATTCGTCTGAGTAAAACTGTGTGTTGTCGCAGAAAGGGATTAGATTAACTTTCATTTTCCGTCAAACAATTTTCAATCAACAAAGATCTTCTTTTATCTTAATAATTAAGATGTTTTCATAAGGTGGGTGCACTAAAGCTCTTAAGGTGCTCTTAAGGTGACCTTCTTTTTAGTTTCCAATTAGTTGACCCTCTAGTCGCTAAGTGACAGCACATCCTTGATCGTTGTTTCTTTCCATTGATATTTATAAAATATGACATGTCTAGGAGGTGTGGTGTCCAAATTATCGTTCGTTTTGTTGTGCCGTGTTGTCCGTTGGTGTCGCACCATAATATTTTGGCGATTAGGAATTCTTTGTTGATTAAAATAACTAAGGAGTAATTCATAAGTGTTACGTATCATTCTTAAGAGCGACTTTCCACCTTTATTACATCTTAAAGGATTGTAATTTAACTCTACGTTTAAAAAGTTGAGAGGTTTAATAAATTCCAAAACACGGTTGCGGCACTAGACGTTCAATCAATCGGGAAAAGATTTGTCTCCCACATTAGGTAATTCTCAGTCGCATGGAACCCTTATGGTTCGAAAGTTAAATCGATCAATTGGAAGTTGGAAGAATATAAGGGTGGTGAAAAGTAAATAGTTTTGAGTGGACCATACACTTCTGCTAAAGCTAGAACGCGCCTTTTTTTAAAGGGGTTGGGGGTGAGATTCAGAATAACTTTTGAATTGAAACTTTCATAGATTTTATCGTAGGTGAAATTAATGTAAATTTTTCTGCAGAATCCCAATCAGCAATAAAAGCGGGAGTCCCCGTATATAATTTTTAAGTTAATCCATTTCACTCAGGCAGCATCAAGGTTGATGTAATTGTACAGCTTTAAAAGAAAATTTAACACGTATTTTTTTACGTGATGTGTATTTTTTGAAATTTTCGGAAAAACATTTTCTGAGCTATTACAGCGTCATCAACTGCGTAAATTACGTATTTGTTCTCCAAGAATTTGAATATGAAATACAAAAGGATATTTCTATTTATGATCAAAGCCGGTTGTCGCACTTAATATGAAACACTTCGTATGTAACTTATGCGCAGCTCGATCATTAATCTTGGTTTTCAGGTTATATTTTCACCTCATTTCTCCCCATCTATGTGTAGAAAATTATTTTAAATTGTCGGGAAGATCTGGATGTAAAAACAATGGAAGGACTCGTTATAACATGGCCTCTATGCTCGATAAACGAATAATAAACATTCAGTCACCAATAAAATCATTGCGGGAAATTTTTCCGTTCCCTTCAGGTAAAACGAAGGATTGATTTGTGTGAATGTGATGTGAATTATTGACAGCTTGAATATTTCATTAAAATGTTATTATGATAAAACATTTCGTCGCGTATTGTATTTTAGTGCATCAGACTTTGTCGACTGTATTTGATTGATACCAGAATTGTCAATTCTCTGCAGCTGTTGGTGAACCATGTATTTTATGTGCTCAAACCTTAAACGAATATGCAGGTAGCTTACTCAGTCTGTCTCTCTCTCTCTCTCTCTCTCTCTCTATATATATATATATATATATATATATATATATATATATATATATATATATATATATATATATATATATATTCGAAAAACAATGNTAATGTAATTCATTTAGAGTTACCCAGAAAAAGTATGGCAAATCGTAAATAAATATCTAAATGCTCCTGAACTTACAAATTCCTCTGAAATAACAATAAGACACTATGGCTGCGTAATTTACTCATCTATTACAAACACTTACAACGCTTCAAAGGGGATTCGGAACATTACATTAGATATTATAAAATCAGGAATCTAGTCAAATGAATTCAATTTAAATTGAATGAAATTATTCATATTTGTTTATGTCAAAATAAACCATAATAGACAATACATAGTCTTTTATTGTAAAATTATTTGTATATTTGAATTTATTCGACATGACTAACATGATTTGTAGGATTTGATTGAGATACGATGATGATATACTCTTCTTATAAAGTCAGTTCAGTTAAATTGATAGCACGGGCCTTGTGGACAAATGTCGCCGTTAGTACCTGCTCAGAGAACATCGACCCTGAACTGAATCCAATTTTGATGTTTCACAACCATCCATCATTGTTCATTATTTTGTGCAATAAAGTCTTCTCTGATATATAAAAAGCTTTAAAAATACGATTTATATTTTAGAAACTTTTCTCCAGCTAATTTTAAAATTTGGTTTCAGTCTAAGTCATAATTATTCTATTATAAATCTTCAAAATACAAGTTAAGCTGAGAAAAGTCAAAATAACACTCTTTCTTTGATCTACCAACAAAAAATCAGCTCAAATTCAAGTCAGTAGTTGCACCTCCAATTTTATTTTGTGAGAATAACACATTTATCTTGATCGTTAAATTTAAGTACCACAGGTTCTTTGATATTACACTGTCTATGATTTTGTTTCTTGAATTTGTTGTATTGAAAGAAACCACCAGAGTAAAGTGTAAAAAATCATTAATTAATGTTGTTTTGTAATTGTTATGTCACAATTCCACTGGTTCAAACGTATTACAAATTCTGAAATTTGTTGGATCACTCTTTTGAGTTTTATTTATACTTTACTAATATATATATGTGTATATATATATATATATATATATATATATATATATATATATATATATATATATATANGGAACCTCTAAAAGTAGAATTATCTAAAAATTCAAACTACTCCTGTTCACAAATTTAGTTGAAAATATAACTACATTGTAGCAGTTTTATATTTGTTTCATGCAGGAAATAGTGCGAAAAATTATAAATTAAAAAAAATAGCAAAACTGATATAATAAAACAATAATAGTAAAAATTTTATCAAGTACTGTATTGTACACGTTTTTAGCAATCCCATTTCTTTTGGCAACATTTCAAAAATTTATACTATAATACACAAAAACCAGTCGTATTGGTACCCAGCGTGAGAGATGCAGTGCCAAGTAGGGGAGACTGAGGTCGGCTGACACGAAGTTTACAATTTTGCCCATAACTTTCTTTCTTTGAGAGTTAAAACTGAAGTTTATATAATTAGAAATCAAATTTCATACTCTCCTTAACTTGCACGTAACAATAATGTTGGTATAAAAAATTGTTGAAGCAAACAACCCCACCTTTTTCAATCCTCCTAGTGACGAGGTAGTTGAAACAGAGATTTAGGTCTGTTGACACACGTATATAAAGGGGTGTTTTCAAGCAAGAAAATGAGTTTTTAACAAGAATTTTTACTAATGAAAATGTATAATAATAACAATAATATTTATAGTAACAACAACAATAATAGAAACTTAAAAATTTATGCCAAGTCAAGCGTCGAACTTCACAAAATCCTTGATATTACCTCTCGATTCAGCAATGAAATATGCATGGAATTTGGTTTTTATAAGTGCAAATCCATTCATATCGAAAAATGTATCTCCTTCTCTACAGGATATTGTGTAACCCCCTATGACATCATTGGAGATATGAATGAATCTAACTGGTACAAATATCTAGCAATACCACAGCTGAAAGGAATTGATCACGCTGCCGTCAAAAATATATTGAAACAGAACCTACGCCAGAGAATCAAAAGCATTCTCAGAACTCACCTGTACAGCAGCAACGAAGTGAAAGCTATCAATGCATTTGCAATACCATTACTAACCTATTCTTTGGTCAAAAAAAAAATTGTCAAATACAGATTTGGAAGAAATATCATGGTTAATCAGAACACAATTAACAGACAATCGCATGAAATATCCCAAAGCAGCAACAGAATGGATCACCCTCCCTACATCACTTGGAGAATTAGGTATAGTTGATATACCACGTCTCCACAACAAAGGTAGTATTTCTATGATACTCTAAAAATATCGTGTGATTTTTTTTTAAGTACCGAAAATGCAAAGAGACATTAGAAAATATTGAGCACATCACAGATTCATGTCGGTTTCTGGTACACACAGATTACACCAAAAGGCACAACAATGTAGCAAACATTCTTCACCAACATCTTTCAGGAAACATAGCAGACTCTCGCCACTACAAATATGAACCTCCACCGATCATTGAAAATAACAATTGGAAACTTGACTGGGACAGAGATATTAGAACTGACATAACAATAACAGCAAACCACCCTGACATCATGCTCCTAGATTGAAATAAGAAGGAAATTCATTAATGTTGCCATTACAATATTGACAGAACGTACAGTTTAAAAATTAGCAAGGACAAGGACTTGGCTGACCAGCTCAAGAAACTCTGGAAAGTGAAGAAAGTTTTTATTCGACCTCCAGTGATTTCGGTCACCGGAATTATACCGAAGTGCCATTTGGGAATACTAGGAACAGCTAAGACACTGACCACTATGCAGAAATCTGTCATCTTTGACACATGCCACATGGTGCGAAAATTTATAGGAGATAATGTCTGTTCGTCAAGTGTAAAAGATCCAGCTGAAACCTGTGGAAGACATTCTTCACAATAATAATAATAATAATAATAATAATAATGGTGTCAACTGTTTTGAGAGCCGTCGACAATATCTAACATAGGGTAGCGGAGGATAAAAATACGTACTTAGTAGATATTTGGTAAAGTCTCAGGTAATAAAAAAGATGAACTCTTCAAAATGTTACTACAAGTTCTTTGTTTATTATTAAAAAATTACGCAAAGTCTAGAAATAAACACAAAGTAGGAAATTGGAAAAACAAAAAAAGAATTGTCAAATGCTTACTCTTGGGCTGCTATGCGGTAAAGAGCGTGCACTGTGAGGGGCTGGAGCCCCACCGGTGGCGCAGGTGGTAGTGTTGTAACTTCTCACCAAGTCATCCCATAAAATTTGTAGCTTTTCACATTAATGTCCCAGTTCATATAGCTGTTACTACTGAAAAGCCAACCTTACTTCCTCTATCCTGGTATCAATAACTAACTACTATCCTCTTCTACTTACCAACCACTTCTACTAAGCCCTCCACGTGGGCCAACCCAGCTAACCGGTCCACCTACTAACAATAGCCTATCGCCCAACTCCTAACTCCTGTCGCTCCATGTAGATAAGCTTCAATAACACGCTACATTCCCCATTACAAATACAACAATAGAGTGAGGGGATAAGAGTTTGCTCTAGCAGTATTCGCAAATAGACAGCCCACTATCTTCATAGCTGTTCTCGTGCCACCTCTTAAACAATCACACTGTACACTGTCATCAGAACAGGAATGTCCACATCTTGCGCACAATGTTGAATCATCCTCTTCATCCCCGTAAATTACAACTTGAGACAAAACTTATGGAAAGTTTTGAATCTTCGTATTTCAAGTGCTTAAGGATATAAGGTAGCTTTATAATTTCACTATCTGCTTTCACATTTTTGTCTAAGATCTTTCTATTATTATTTTTTGTTTTGCCTTCTCTATATGCTGGTTTTCCTTTTGGTCTCGAAATCATTTTTAAATTGTGAAGGAGAGACAACTTCTTTTGATTGTAATTTCTACCTTGCTTTGTGGAAGTTGAAATAATATGCTAAAACAATAGATCTAGAAGTATACAAAGTTCTTCTCACATTTTTTTACATAATTTGATTGATTAATTAATGGGAGATTTTTCTGGATTGTTTTATCCGTCACGGGGAAAAAGTTCATTGTTTCTGATATCAGGATCGAATGGGTCATTTCACGTAACTTGAAAAGCCCTTTCTGTCAGTTCTATAGCGTATTCTTGACCTCTCGAGAGCGTTTTTTACAGAATCGTCGCTATATGCCAACACCGTTTAGATACATTGTTAAAACTCAAATAAATTTGTTGCAAGTGAATTGTAATTTGCCGTGATATAAAGTAAAAAGAAAATGGGTTTTTGCACTCGAAAACCTTCGAGTTTCAAGGCTTAAATCTTAGATACAAATTATGGGAAAGCATTTTTTACCTCGCATATTCCGTATGATGATGAGCATAATGATGACAATACGGTCATTCCAACTAGTTACAGACAACTGAAACATCACGCAAATCGACCGTCTGCAGTGTTGCCAACAGCTTGAAACTTCCCTGCGCACTCTTATCCACCTGCGTACTCTTAACCAACGTTACCTCTTCTTGAATTATTAATGCATGTTTTCGTAATTCTATTAACTCGTATGTTAATTACTAAAAAGTCTCAAGGAATCAGTCATGGAATTCGTAAACTGTTTAAAATTATGTACTCATACAAAAGCATTAATTGGCTCACCTTTCGAGGGAATAAAGTAAATCGGTTTTCTAATGTCTCACACTTTTTAATAATATAAGTATCCTATATACTTAATAAATATGAGTGTAAAAACAGAAAATTTTGTTTAATGGAGTAAAATCTTAATCTGACAAACAGTTTTCACAAATACAGAAATTCACCAGTCGTTCATTCTGGAGTTGGAACAAATGATTATAACTTAATACTTATAATATCTCAAAATGAATTTACAGTATGAATCTTTACCTATTTCACTACAATACTGTCAAATACACAAAAGCAAATGTTAATTTAGATATAACTAAATACCATAAAATAGGTTAAAAACTTAGTTATCCTCAATTTTTGAGTTCGGATGCTAGAGCACATAACCTGTTACTGGAGTCGCGAGGTTTACTGACAAGATAGTGCAGGTAAAAAATGACACCGAACTGTGCTGATGTCATACTTCTGGTGCCTATAGTTCCGAGGTATTAACGTTGTGTCAACTTACCTTTATGTGAACCCACCCGAACTAATATAATAGTAGTATTTTCAAAATGTTGTTAAATAAATATTAGTTTCTTGCTAGCTTCCGGCCGATTAGCGTGATAAACTGAAGTTCAACTGCTCGGGATAGTTGGGATTCTTCCAAGGCCCATTCAAGAACTAGAGGTTGGGAGCAGAATTGGAAAGAGTGATCCCCGCTCTCCATCAACTCTTCCCGGAAACATGAGAACGGATTTGTATCCCAAGCAACAACAATTTCGTGTTCACGAATACACGTTAAAAATTCAAAATATCCAAAATAATATTCGATTTGTCCACGATTTCACATTGTTTTAACATCTAGGCATCAAACTCAAAGTTCGTATTTAAAAAAAGTTCGAATTAGACAAGTTCGACTTTATCTGCATGGGGATGCGAAGACGTCAAGGTTGTTGTTGTTGACGATGGCTCTAGCATCCGGGCTTTCAATATTGATACTTCCTCACCCTCACACAAATTTTTTTCAACGATCAATTTATATATCCCTTAGGACAACTGTGTTGATAGTAACACAATACAACTCATTAAAATGGAAAACAACAAACTTGAACGACGATGATAGATGATATACCCGAGTTTATTGTTAAATTTTTGTCCCACGCTATATTAAATCCACTCATAAATAATTTTAAAAGTTCTTTATCGGAAGGGGTGTTTCCTAAAATATTTAAGAGAGCTAAAGTGAAACCCTTAGACAAGAAAGGAACAAACTTAATATTGGAAATTACCGACTAATATCTCGACAACCCACTTTCTCAAAAATCCTAGAAAAATTGTTCCATAAATGTCTTCTATATTTTTTTATCAAAAAATAACATTCTCTCTGACGATCAACATGGATTTAGGAAATCCTTTTCCACTACAAGCGCCATATTTTCTTTCTTAAACGATGTTACCACATCTCTTGACCGTGGAGAAAATCCTCAGGGTGTTTTTCTTGACTTATCCAAAGCATTCGATGTTATCGATCACGAAATTCTCCTTTCCAAATTGCATTATTTAGGCATTCGTGGACTTCCACATCAATGGCTAATTTCTTATTTACAAGATATATATGAACAGATCGAAATATCCCATACTAAAAATAAAATACTTCAGCGTTGTCTTTCAGAAACAAAGTCACTTACTTGTGGAGAACCGCAAAGTTCAATTCTCGGCCCTATACTCTTTTTATTGTATGCGAACGACATATCATCATCTACATCAGATTGCAAAATGGTTCTTTTTTGCTGATGACACTAACTTACTATGTAAACATGCCAACGCTCAAAAAGTTTTGTCTAACCTTTCGACTTTGTTCCATGCAAATCGTCTCATTGTAAACACGGACAAAAGCGTCCGTCATTTCACAATAGTATCACAAAATCTTTACTCCAGGTTTCTCTTTCCTTAAACGGAACACAATTAAAAACTGTTACGAATACAAAATTATTAGGTCTCCATATTCAAGATAGCCTCAAATGGAATTGTCACGTTGACAATCTTAATTCCCAATTAAGCAAATTGTTCTACACATTCCGAATCTTAGTTAATGTAGTTAGTCCACGTACATCCCGTTGCGTATATTTTGCGAACGTTTACTCCCATTTATGTTACGGCATTACCTTCTGGGGTAATTCCGGTCAGAGTATTCAAACTTTCAGAATTCAGAAGAGGATAGTTCGGATAATTTGTAAATCTCACCCCCGAAACTCTTGTAAACCTTTATTCAAGGAATTAAATATCTTAACACTTTCGTGTATTTATAATTATGAAACGGTCATGTTTGTTAAGACCGAATTAATGAAGTGCCACCCTTGCTTCATACGAAACAGTCTCGTTCACGAACACAATACTCGCAATAGTAATAATATTCATCGCCCTAGAGCGTCAACCACTCTTTGCCAAAAAGGACCATATCATTCGGGAATCGTTCTATATAATTCCCTGCCCAAGAATATAAAATACATTATGAAATTGAATCTCTTCAAATACGCAGTTAAAAACTACCTCCTGCACCAGTGCTTCTACACTGTAAAATAATTTATTGATTTTAATAAAAGTTAAATCAGTCATGTACTTTAACACGCCTTTGCTGTAGTACTTTTTGAATAACTTATAACAATTTCAAAAACTGTTTTCTTGCATGATTTTTGTGTCTTATGATTCATATTAATTTAGTTTTATGTGTACTCAACTTTCGCACGGTTGTGTACATTAATTTTGTAGCCCCATTCTGGCCCGGGTTTTGCTCCGGTTTGCCTTCGGGTAGAGGCGGATTTCTTATATAGGTTCTCTAAGCTTGTCTAGGGTCATGTTTATTGTAAAAATAAATCGTGAATGTAGTGTTATTTCAATTCTTATGATTTTTAAACACTATACTCAGAATAATCTATTGTTCGATAATAATTTGTACATGTAAATTTTTTGCGTTAAATTACAAGCATATTGACATTTTATCATTATTATAACTGGCAGCTAACGTTTTATCTTATCTAGGAATTTTTGCTGAAATTATTGAATCCGCCTCTGCCTTAGGGCCCTTGATCGGAATTGATGGGATGGTCCCTTGTTTACTTCCGGAGAGTAAAATTAGTTAGCTGTCCTTCACGTGGTCATACGCAGTTTGTACTGTTTTTGACAATAAATTTATAATAATTATTAAAAAATATAGTATGATATTGACAAAATATTATACTAAGTTTTAATGCAACTGCGGTTCAACCAATGTTTTCGAGATGGTGAGTAGTAAAAGATCTCCATTTGATTATCATTGGCTGTACCTGCCTACGCTAACAACGCAACTGAAGACGGTCTATAGTTTGCCTTCAATGAAAAGCAACTGACCACAACTGGATTGAAGGAGCGTCTATGAAAAACTTTCCATTTGATTCGCTCCCGTCTGCACGCGTTCTGCATGCCACCCATTCGCCAGCGTGTCGCAATCCGCCCTCAAAAGTGTACTGCGATGTTTGCGGTCGACTATCGATTTTCACGCGGCTTCCGGCGAATTTCCTCGCATTTGCGATGGGCAACTGTTGGGCAACGGCGCGCTTCCCATCATTCAACCAGAATATCTGCGATACACCGCGTGTATATTTGGCAATGCGGCGTAATGGCGAACAATAAATCTGCGGATCTTGTGCGGCGCGCGGTTTTTAAGGCGGCGCTCCCGGTGGACTGCGTCGGCAGTGCGCATGCGCGGGAGTGTGGCGCGCCGACAGAGTGCGCATGCGTCCCTGCAGCCTGCCGGCCTCGGAGCTTGGTGGTCTGGCACGGGTGGAAGTGAGCCAGTCGCCTGCTTCTTGTGCAGCGGTCGGGTCGCAAAATCAATTCAGAGAACACCAGTAATAAAGAAATGTTGTACACCAGCGGGATTTTACTTCCAGATGTAAAAGTATGTAGGAGACCTGAATTTAATTCATCTTTAAAAATAAAAGTTACAAAACCCGAATTTAAATGTAATATAAAGACTTGGATACGAAGAAATTATTCCAGGCACAACTAAGAGGACGCGCAGAAGTGGATAGTTTTAGGACTAAGAATTTAGGAAGTTAATTTCGTATTGTGCTTTCGGGGTGAAAATCTTTTATTTTGCGAGAAACTCGTCTTAATTTCGTGTATAAGTAAAAATGCTATCTTTTTATCTTCTCTCGTTGCAAACTTAAACGTTTGAACATCATGATTTGAATAACTGGAGCCATTTAAATCCAAACATTTGGCTATCATTCGTGTTGCAAATCTCACGGAACAAAAGGGTACAAAGAATGAATTAATGAAATGCAGTGGAGGGACTTAAAGAGATAACATCCCCAAGGCATGACGCAAAGTCGGGAACCCCAGGACTTCTGTTACACTCGCAGCCGCTGCACAGGTGTCTATCCCGAATCCCCCTTCCTCTTCTTCTCTTTATGTTCTGACATTCATCTCCGCCCCCCCCCCTCACGATCTTCACCCCTGACCCTTCTCTTTCCTTGCCCTCTTGTCACGGGTCCCACTCAAAATCGCCCGTCCCTCTGTTGCCATTACTACCATCCTATTCTGCACTTCTCAGGAAAGCACCGTTTCCCAGTTTGTCCTCTTCTTACTTATAAGATCTATTTCTTCTGTACTACTTCCTCTTCACTTGACAGCCCTCACTATTTCCACCCGTGTTCAATTCCTGTCTTCATGATTATTTCTTCACTTATCAGAGTCTTCAGTTTTACTATGCTATGATGAATCTATTAATCAGATTCTTTTAACGAATCTTGTAACGAATCTAATTAAGTTTAAGTACTTGATCGATGCGACGCAGTCCTCATAAGTACTCATGCTCTGAAATAACATTTTAATGATTCTAAATAATCGTAATATTTACTTCGTGTATTAACTTTACCGAGAAGGAAAATAATTGTATAATTATTATATCTGTTCCGGATATGAATATAAATCGCTATTCAATAAGGAAGCATTTTATAATTTCTAGTTAATATTCAATAATGTAAATTCCTTTTATACTTAATTACACCATGCTACAGACATTTGATTATAATCAATTAAAGTACTAAATTACTTTAATACACGCTCTTCGCGTCTTATTATTCGTTATACAGTGGTGCCTATTTCCACCACCAAACCCTATAAAGCAGACCCTACTTCCCCAAGAAAAAATTATACCACCCTCAAGAAACACTTCTTTTGCCTTTTGGTTGTAAATATTGTAATATTGTTAATAATGATTACTAAAATAAATTAAATATGTGAATAATATAAAAATATGATAAATATCACAATGATATACAATAATAAAATTAATAATTCTTGCTCTGACGGCACAGTCATATTAGCTTCTGCACTTTCGGAGTTAGCGAGAGTTAAAATGATTAGATATCTAAATATTGTACACAAATGGCTAAGATTAAATGAACTTCCACTTAATGTACAGAAAACAGTCTATATAAGTTTTGGATCTTACATTGATAGTGTACCAAATATTATAAATATATCTCTTAATAACCAATCTCTACAGAGAGTTGAACATTGTAAATATTTAGATTTGTTAAAAGATAGTAGACTAAAGTGGAATATCCATGTTGAAAGCATAATTAAAAATCTAAATATTTAATTTATCTAATATACAAAATGTCGAAAATTATGAATGCCTGTTCACTCATGACCACATACTATGCTTTTTTCCATAGCATTGGAACTTATGGTATCACTGCTTGGGGAGGAGCATATAATAATACTTTGTCATGTTTGCAGAGAGTTTAGAATAGACTTGTAAAAATTATTCGTAAAAAATCAAATAACATAAAATCATCTTTATCACTCAAAGAATGTGTTATTCTGGAGACGATTCTTCAAAACTGTCCCAACTTGACAACGAAATTTTAAGAATTCAATAAAAATACAAGAAATAAATTAGTTCTACCAAAAATAAGCAACTCTTTAAAATTAAAAAGTAGTGAAATCATGGCAATAATAATTTTAACTTACTTGATATAAGTGTAAAACCAATGGATCGTGGTAAAAAATATTCATCAAAAGAAATTGAAACGACAGGATGAGAAAAAATATTCAAAAACTAATTAATCTCGAATTCATAGAAAAAATGATCTATCAATGTATTATATAAACATGTTTTATATTTGTAATTTTAGTATAAGTCATATTTTTGTTATTTTCGTTTTTTTTAGTTTAACTAGGTCTGCGCACAGGTTTTTAAAAATAATGCAGATTTTAAGTAATGAATTTCCCTTACATAAAATATATCCCTATACACCTGGTTTAAAATAAATAAATACTACAATGATAATTAATTATACGTGAAATAAACAATACTATATTAATTAATAATACATTAATAAATAATAATTAAATATATAATACAATTATAAGTAATAATTAAATAAATAATACAATTATAAGTAATAATAAAAAAAGTTTACCACCTACATCCGTATAACTGAGAATAAATTGAATAACATTAAAATATATTATTAGATTTGAAACAATTTTCCTTGAATAATTATAAGGAATATGGCAAATAAGGGAGATTAAATTTTTTTTAAATTCGTAGAACCAAATTCAGATTTTATCTCTACTCAGGCACGCATGCGTTTCATTCAGATTTCCAGATTATATCTTACATTACATTATTTTATTCTTAGGAAATAAAATAGAACGATAAGATAATCAGTCGATTAACTGTTCAGCCAGTTTTATTGATGTCAATCTCATTTTCTCACAGGGCATAACTTATTGACATGACATGCTTCACATGAAATATTTTATAGTATAAAAAATATATTTCACGAAAATCTAGATGAAAAACTTAACCTATTACTGGAGCAAAATCTTTAAGAATAAGGTAGTATTATATGTAAAGAGTCTAGCGGTGTGTGACTGCAAATATTAATGAACATAATTTACATTGACATTAGAAACATACAATTCTGTTCTTACCTTACAGGAACTACTGGACTAGTTGACAATGTTTGGAGTGTACGGGTTGCAATGTCCAAAACCTTTGATTTTTACTTCAATCATTTTAAATTTAAATGAAAGATTATTTTAAAACTCAATAAGTATTAAGGTTGTTTTCGGTAACGTTCTGGCGAATTATCATGTCTAACAATTGTATTGCTTAATAATTCAAGGTTATTGTATTTTTATTGAATTTGTTTCTTGGTCATGACTGAGAAGATACGCAAACCAACTATATGACGCAATAAAAAATATAATAAACACTAAACAAATAGATTAATTTTGAATAAATCGGGTAAAGCGCTTTAACGCAGCCACACACTCCAACCTGGATCACGTACATCAAACCAAAACTCTGGAAACGCGGTGAATGTGTATGACAAAGATAGTCGGTGGTCGAAAAAATTAAGCCTCATGTTTAACAGGATTGGGTTAGAGCTTGCCATTGCGTGATACTCGTAGTTAGGAAAGTATCTGTGGTCATTCTTCAGCGATGGTTCTCAATACTCTATGATTTTTACGATTTATTCATGCGTATCAATTTAAAATATTTATCTTGTTAAAATGTCTATAAAATTGTTCACTTAATACAATTTTAGATTTTTTGTGCTAATTTTTATTCTTTAACTATTAATGGGATTATGTATTATAGACCCCTCACTTAGGCTGTAGATGCCACAAAAATCGTAGAAAAAACTAGTTAACACCATCAAATTTGTCATGTTCTTCTGCTTATACTCAAGTTAAAAAATTGTTCTAAGAATGAATAATACTGTTTTAAAAACAGAAACGTTTCAAGAAACGCGAAATTTTTACCGTTTTTCTCGATACATTGATTTTACTATTTTCTATAAAATAAACGAGAAGTGTCAAAAATATTTCTTGTTCCGCGAATGTTAACTATTATTTTTGTGACAACATTTCCAAATTTCGATCTTCTACATGCAAAATACAATGAATTTTTAACCTTTTCCAAAAACATTGCTAAAAACGACCAGGCATATTTTTAAGGAATAAAATTTATACTGTCGCACTCAGAAGAATTCCATGATCACGTTACAATTAAATGTAAACGTTTAAAACTACTTGTGTAACCTCCAGCAAATGATAAATAAAAGCATGTTTTGGATAATCGGCAGCGGTGCATTTTCGGCACGCGAGTCGTTGCCAGTGCCATATTCAGACAACATATTGGACTCACATCTGACAAAACTATATCAGTCAGTGGAGTGATACACGCGGCAACGACGCGCGTGACTGAAATCCAACGCTGGTCGCTAATTGAAAACATGATTTTATTTATCACTTGCTGGTGTTACACAAATAGTTTTAAATGTTTACATTTAATTGTAACGTGATCATGGCATTATTCTGAGTGCGACTGTATAAAATTTATTCCTTAATTATGTGTCTGGTCGTTTTTATCAGTGTTTTCGAAAAACATTAATAACTCATTACATTTTGCATGCAGAAGCTTGAAATGAATAAATATTGTCACAAATACAACTGTGATCATTTGATAATTATGAATAATTTTTGTCGCTCTTAGTTTGTTTTGTAAAAAATAATGAAAAAGTATCGGCAAAAACCGCAAAAATATCACTTTTTTTAAACATTTCAGGTTTAAAAAAAATAATATTCATAAATAAAAACAATTTTTTCACATATGTATATGCAAAACAAAATTATAAATCTAATGGTGGTAACAGTTTTTCTGCGATTTTTGTACTACCTACAGCTATTAGAAGTCAGGGGTCTATGATAAAAAATCCGATAGTAATAAATATTTTTGTAGCGCCTCCGAGTTTCCATTTTCCGAACTCTTCCCCAAAAATTTTCAGTTTGCGTCATCATCCCCCTGTGGGCACTTATGCGTAATAGATTTTATTTTGTTTATATATAACTTTAGCTCGGTTATATACATTATCTCTTGAGCCCCATTCTTACTCGGGTTTTTCTCTGGTTTTTCTTTGGTCAGAAACAGATTTATAGTTTAAAACCCATTTGAGGGTGGCAAAGTAACTAACACTCTTTTTATTAATAATCTTGAATTTTGAGTGATTAAGATAGTTGGGATTAATTAGTAATCTTTTTGGAACAATTTATTAACGACTATAGTATTCAGTAAATAACTGTTCTTTTAAAATCCACTGAAAATAATTTTATTTACGATTCTATAGTATTGTAATAGGCAATTTACTATTTTAGTTCTTATTTTAAGGGATCACATGTCATGATTTTTCCATGGGCCGTACAAATGTTTAATTTGGCATTGCCATTGGGTCTATTGATCGGAATTGATGAGATGGTCCATTTCTTGCTTCCAGAGAGTAAATTAGTTTGTCCTTCACTGCCTTTTGACGATAAATCTTTTAAATAATGGAAATGAATTACAACATTGAAGTTATTATGATTTAGACATACGGTAGATTTTGAGCAAGTACAAGTACTTTGCTTCGAATTGCATACTGATTTGGATATTCTTCAGAAGGCGGTTAAATTTCCTCGAAATTATTTTGTACTCTCACTTAGTTATTCATATATTTTTAATATAAAAAATCTCCAGGATGTTTTTCTTTCTTTTGATATTATTGACGGATCTCTGTAATACCGACTACGTGTGACTGTAGGGAAACAATGGTGTTGCAAAATAATAAATGGTAATGAAAAACATTTATAACAGTGTGCTGTATCATGATATCATGTGTTGTTACTTCTTTAAAAAAATTATTTCGTCTATGCGTCGGGACGAAGTTGAGTATTCGACATGACAAGCAACAAATATGATTGCTACATCCGGTAATAGTGCGAAGAAGTACCTTTCGATGATAGAGTATGTTTCTTTCAATTTCGTCTCATGAAAAAATGTTTGAGGACAAAAGCCCTTCTTCATAATTTTGTTTCGTTTATAAACATTTTTTCAACGATATCCTTTTCAATTAACTCAAAAACTGAATTAGAATGTGAAAAATCGTTTATTGGAGAAGGCACTCCTGTTAAAATGTAATGTCTCTTTTTGACATTGAATTTGTGTTCACAAAAGTTTCACGAACTTCAATAACACAATTATTTGTATTAATGTTTACTGAGCTTTCGTCTCAATGTGATAAAATATTTTCATTCTCTTACCAAAAAACAATGAATGTTCGATTTCTTTGTATCGTTTTGGAAAAGCAATACAAAATGTGTCAAAGAAAATAGTCAAGCACCAATCTCGTTCGTTTTACCTTTATTTTTGCCGCAGCTGTATAGTCAAGATGTGCAGCCCCACTCAGTGCAAAATGTTCCGCGCTTCCCTCAGAAGCGTGTCGTATATTGAGGCCAAAGTCCAGGGGACTGGTGGATGCACCGCACAATTAACGTGACGTAGTTCAAAGTCGACTGCCCGAAGTGACACGCTTGTCATTCACGGAAAGCTAATCCAAACCGAATGCAGGGTTTTGTCATCGTTTGATAAAGACATCAGTGATGCTAATCACATAGTTTGACGCGATGGGAGTGAGTCAACAATTCAGCCATTGCAATTAGATTCGATCATACATCAGGACAGATGTTCCATGATTTGGAGCCAACGCCGTTGGCACGATCACAATACGTCGATGAATAAAGTGCTCTAAAGAATTCAAATAAAACCGGTAGCTGCGTCGAAGTATTACACAGCATGTAAAAACAGACACCAGCATCGAGAAGTGAAGACTATTTCAAATCCTGTCTGGGGCATCAGGTAAAATGTCTATTTTGTGGCAAAATATCAGAAGTGAAAACATCATTATGTAAACGGAATATCAAATATTCCATTAACCAAACTTTATAACACAAATTAATAAAAATTTGCTAAATTCCAGTATCATGCAGGAAATATTTGTGGTATAATTTAATGCTATTTCCAAGTAAATATTTTTAGTAAATACGTAATTCTTAAATTTGTGAGAATTTCTAGCTCTAATATATTGTACAAATTCCGCGCTAAATGGTATTGTCTGAATTCCAAACTAAATAAATACCTATTTTAACAACTTAAAACATTACGTAATGAAAAACACTTTTGAAGATTTTTTCCAACTAACATTTTTGTTTTAAATTATATTCTCAAACTATCATGTGTAGATTAAACTTTTTTTAAGAAAATGTACAAATAATAGCTTTTGTACACCCGAAGTAAAAAAAATCACTTTTGGCTTGTTCACAGCTTAGAAACAATTATATTACAGAACAAGTTTACTATATTGTTTACGTAAATGTATTCAGAATTTTATTGATTTTGAAAGAAAATCGTTAAATGAATGGGTGTCTAGAAGAAGGGCGTATGTTACAAATTAAAAACTTTACTGGAGGGACAAAAATAGAAAGCTTGCAATTGAGGGATGTCAATAAAGATTGAATGTAAATATATGACCTTATTCCAACGCACGGTGGTTCCGAAATGACATACTTATAATAATAGATATAATAACGATGAAAGGCTATGGCGAATAAAGGTTGATTCCCACCAAACACCGCACGACTACGTTACGACTCAACTCTTCACTTCCGTACGCTACTTGCACAACGTTGCACGCGTAGTATCTGGGTGATTTGTAACATATGCCCTTCTTCCGGCATCTCTTCACTATTTTTCCTACAAGCGCTGCATTTTACTGCGCTCTAGCGCACATGAGAGGAACTAAACCGGTTCCTACTTGTTTACCACGCAACATGTGTCCTTTTCCCACTCAAATTTTTTTTTTTTTAATTTGTAACATATTCCCTTCTTCCAGACACCTATTCAAATTTCTTTGCGATCTTCGCGCGTGTGGCAATGCATTGCTGCCCATACCCCTCTTAGTCGTTGAGGAAGAGTGCTGTGATGTTTGGGTCTTTGCTTCATGCTTCCGCGTTTTTATATCTCTATTTTCTTTGTAATTCATGCAGAAGCGTCACAGAGAACTTAGGTTTCTTAAAATACATTTTTGTTATCATTTAATTTGTGACGAATGGACTGAAATATTATCCTTGGATCGAGCAATATTTGATTATAAACTTTTTTTTATGAACAACTCCTAGGATTCTGAAGAAATGATAAAAATTAGAATTTTATAAAGTGTGCAACTTATAAAGAGATATCTCATTTCTGTAACATTCCGTTTACTTTTTCGTGAATTAGAAGGTAAAAACAATAATATGTATGCTCGGGCAATCCGTGTCGCAATGTTCGAACGTATGGTCGCCGACCACAAGTAAAAGAAGCAAAGAAACGTCTGTATTGTAATCAGGAATTAGCGTTGTCAACCCATGCTGCAATGGATAGAGCACTCGTCTTCAAAGGCGGGTCAAGTTCTTGGGCAGGAGGGGACAAGGTAGGAGCAGGGCAGTAATGAAGTGACAACAAGGGGCAATGGACCTTTTAGGGGACAAAGTAAATACTTATCATCACTGCAATGAGTGCTCCGAATTGGACACAAAACAATGATTCTAGAGTTCGTGGAGATCGCCCGATATTCCTAAATCGGCGTCGATTGCAGGACGGATTGCTGGACGATCATCGGACAAAATGCTGAAGTAGCGGCGATATCACCTCACGTACTTTATTTGCGATTTTATGAAACAAATTAGTGAAATATATATTAGCCACGCATGCGAATTTATCAACCAGATGTGTGATTTATACACGGAAAATTTGAGTTGCATTCATGTCCATTTTCTTTATTCCTACTTTCGTTTGGATTATTTTGAGAACTCAGGGGCGGAGTGGCAAAAATCCCTCCTTGTCCCCCCACCCCTTCGCTTTGGTCATTCTCGTCTTCTGTCTCGGGTGACACTGGGTCAAACCCTGGATGATGTAAGTAGAATTTGCAGTGGTGGACTAAGAGATTCTGCGGCAAGTTTTCTAGGAGTCCTCCAGTTTCCTTTGCCTTTCATTCCATCACAACAATCACTCTTTCTCAGTCACCCTTGCCATTCATGTCAGTAATCAACATTCACCCACCTCGGTTCCTGAAGTTACGTGACGAATTTAATGAGAAATTAACGAAAGTAACCCTGATCCCGACAATCCAGGACACACTCTCAAGTTTCATGGTGATCTCTCAAGTCGTCCTCGAGTGACCAGGGGAAATCTTGGTCAGAATGCATTACAAACTGACATATTTGCCTCAACTAACATTTTGAATGGAATATTAAAATGTCCATCAGCATCATCGACGATCCACTCGGTATATGTTTTTCTCTCTCATTTGTTTTGAATGTTTCATTTTTGCACTTTCATATTTACCAAGCACCATTTGCGTGATATATCTTATGGCAACTTAATTCTGTATGTGAACTGTATTTTATTGAACGAGGAAGAATTCAAGACACAATATTTCCCATTTGGATATAAAATAATGTATTCAGGATGTTAGCAGTAGTGTTTGGTGAATATTTTTATGTTGAACCAGCTTGTATTCCAAGTGCAAAAGTATTACTTTGAAGACTTACGGAATGTTATTTTAAAAGAAAATTGGGTTGTACAGTTTACTAATGAATTATAATACTTTTTCTTTCAATAACAGGAACATTATAGAAAAGTCAGGTAGGAATAATAAATATTTTATCAAAACCCTTGTTCCGCTCGTTTCTAAATCGAAAGCGTTCATAGTATCTAATTTTGCAAATATGAAGATTTTAGAACAATTTAAGTAAATATCTTTTAATCAAAATGGTATTAATCCAAATTAGTAATCTGCCTCCTTTGTTTGGAGGATCCGGGTGATAATCTAGAAGCTGTGCCCCTGCTTGCATCCCATGCGTCAAGAGCAGACCCTTGTACATACTCCACCTGGGAAATCCTGAAGGATTTCGCGAGAATTCTGCCAACTGCTGGGAGCTCCTGGAGGCGGGCGAAGGCCTCCAGAAGTCGCTGGCGACCGATATCGCGCCCGACAAAAGAATCCATCACGCCATCACCGGGCACAAGACGCGAGAGCGCTGCCTGCGAGTCAACCAATCTCCTTTTGCTAACCAATTGCTTTCGCTGCGACGCGGACTCTCAGGGAGACGGGCAGTGGGGGAGGGGGTGCCTAAAATCCGTTTTCCAGCTTCACGCCGCTGCCGCCCCCGCCACCGCCACGTGCCGCCACCCTGCCCTCCCGTTCGCCCGCCCTGCTCTGCCACTTAGACCCACCCTCTGCCCGATCTGATTTCCACGCTTCACGCCTCGCTTCCCTGCCTTCCCTGCTCTCGACGTTTCCCGCTCGCTCTCTGTGTGCTTCTTCCCTCACATCATCGCGACACTTCTCTTCTCCTCTCGATCCACTTTCTCTCACCGTTCACCGCGTCTTCTCTTTCGGACACCGTTTGCGCCCGCACGCTCCGACATTTCTGCTGTAGATTATCCCGGTTTGCGCCGTTAAATGGAGCGAAGCGTCGCGGGTGTTCGGGAGGAGGGGGGAGTGAAGTGGGCAGAGAAAATGCTCGAAACGCGCCCGAACGCGGATTGAAGCGGAGGGACGGACGAAGAAGTGAAAAGCCTTGTGAATGCTGCCGTTTGAAACACGGCGATTATTTGGCTTCGACAGCGAACTAATGCGCTAACGAGAGGTTGTATTGTTTCCACTCACGCGCGGTCGCCGCTCTAGTGCATAATTTGTCTTAAAGATCAACACTTATGCGAGTTTATGAGAAATTATCATTTTAGATTGTACACCAATGGAAATATAAAATATTTCTTTTGATGTACAGACTTTTTTTGAACGTTGTAACAAGTATCAATAACCTATTAACTCGTAAATCATAGCGTAATTATTAAACATAATAGCAAAACTGGGGAAAAAAGCTATTCATAGGTATGGAATTCAGTAAAAATTCCCCGCAGTATTTTGTCAAACCCATTAGATTTTCATGAAAAGTTCAATCGATTCCTAAAACACTTTTAAATATTAAAAAATTTCATTCAAGAAATATTCTTGAAAATTTCGTAGCAAAATCAAAAAGTTTTGTTATTTTCTACAGATAGACGTACGTTTACGAGGAAGTAAAACCAATAGTTCAATGTAAAAAGCGCGTTATTTCTGTCATACACGATTCTGTTCATAGTTTTTTTTGATTCATTCACGATTCTGTATGAAATGATTTGTAGTCGGGAAATAATTCGTAATCATAAAATGAGAATTTATTGTAACTGTAAGTTATGGGTTCCTGCCCAGTTGCACTCACGTACTATTATTGATGGGTGCCAGAGAGAAACTTCTGAGACTTTCCCTCGAAATGGAATCGTGAAGCGATTCGATAAAAAAAATAATACACCATCTCCAAACATAAAACAAAATTTTACACAGACAACAATATAATTTAAAAAAATACAAATATAGAAACTGAGAAATATACGAAAAAGCACAAACTCACACCCATACACAAATAAATACGGTGAGAAGTTGAACAATGATAACGCCACAACACCAATCACATACTCTATAACAACTCCCACTATGATTACTGTTGTTCAGATGTATCAGAATATTTTATAAAAAATTGTTTATTTTTAATATTAAAAGTTTTACGGATTCGATACACTCTACTTGGTAATAGTACACCATTCAATTTCTCACGATTGGTAAAATGCTAATAATTACATAGTTACATCTATACAGACACAATATTTAAATATTGGAGGAGGCCTAACTTCAAATTTGCCCATTGCAATCATGTCAGTATTTCAAACAATGGTAACTTTATTACAAAATTAGTTATTCACTACATACACTTAATTCTTCCAATGACTTTAATTCAGATTTCAAATCTTCCATTTTCTTGGTAATTAAACTATTCAAATTTGCCTTTTATTAACTGTCGATTTTCACAAATAATTCGTCTTTCCTTGTCATTTTCTGTCACAAGAACATTCGCAGAAAAGTTAGATACAGCACAAGTAATTTTCGTAAGAATTGCACCTTTCCTGACATGTAGGACGTAAAAGGAACTAAAATTCTTTCGCCAGTTTTTTCTACGAAAATGTACGTTTCCTTTTCTACTCTCTATAATGAAGATGAAGATTGCAAACCTGTAAAAATAAAAATGTAATAGAAAATGTTTCACAAACAAATTATTTATAAGAATATTAAATACAGGGAATTCTCTCAGTTTTTTAAGTCAAGTAGCCGGTATAACTAATATTAAATATTAAAACTGAAAACTGAATTATAAACATAAGCTTGAAATATTTCCTTTTTACGAAATCCTTCCATTTTATTGCTCCCATCCATTTCTGTCTTAATTCACGATCTTTCGGAAACTCCCGAGGTCTATGTTTGTAATTTATATTACACCTAGGCACTTAAAAAGCATTTTGTAATTTGGAATTTGTGATATGATAATTAAGAAATTTAAGAAAGCAACACCAAAACACGTCCATAAAACATTAAAGAACTTGCATTTCACATCACAATTCACAATATACGGAGCCTACTGCGTTCACCATATTACTACATTGTTATGTCAGTGCGAAGGCTTTGTAATTTAGGGGGCGCTGGCCCGACCGACCGACGACAGAAGACTATCTCGTTTCTTTTAATCACGATGAATCTTACTCGCTGCTCCACTTCTTACGCAATCATCCTCCAAACCCTCCGAATCATCATCATCTGATCAGTGCTCTCAATCTCGATGATCAGATAGCGCGTCTCCTACATATATCTGAGAGGCATTGCTCTCTCCAGGTAACGGCCGTCGCTGGAAGGTTCTGGCGGCAGTATTTTGTGCGCTATCCAGTTTTAAGAAATTAACGAACCCAAATGTATTTTCAGTGACGCTATTTCCAGTTACTTTTACGTACGATTTTTACCCGTAATATCTCACCTTTATTGGGCTCTATTATTTCAACAATTTTCACTTTTCTTCGCCAATTGAACACTTTGTAACTAAAGAAAAATTCCGTTACTAATATTTTTTATCTTTGTTGCAATACAGAGTGAACCATCAAATTTGCTACCGGCGTTTTCTCTATCCTTTTTCGAAAACTGCAGCATTTTATTGGAATTTAATTAAACTCAATGCCCTAGATGCATCCCCCGATACGTTTGGTTCTCAACCTTCAACTAGATAAGAGATTTGAACTGGGAGAGTATGGTTAATTTAGTGCCTTGTAATTGGTCGACCGCAAGTAATTGTTGATTGTAATCCTTCAGAATATTTTCAACAGAACACTCACTTACTTTTCGAATACATTTTTCAGAATATTTGTTTAATTTTTAGCGTAAATGAAACTATTTCTCCAAAGCACGGGGAAATTATCGTACTATTATCAAACAATGATTTAATAATTTTGGTAACATCGTTCCTCCCGCTTTGTACTAGCTGAAAGTCTCTGATAAAATTATGTTGGGCGATTGCCTGTTATTGATATTATTCATGAAAATTGTGTGCCAGGTTGAAAAAGAAAAGTGATTGTGGTTTGGTTCGCCAGTACCAATTTAAAAATTTATTTTGATGGTGATTGATTATGTTTATCAGAGAAGTTTGTCATGACGTGGACGTGTTCGACCCAAATTCATGTTTTGTTTCAGAAAACTGCACTCGGGATTTTCTGTAGTATTTCTTTTCAATTTTTCGTGTCGTGTTCAGGGAAATTATTCTAACCGTCCAAATGATCTCTCGAGGTGCTTCTAAATAATTTTCATGAGTGATCAAATTTATTCTGTTGATAATTAAAAAAATAAATCTTATATTTAATTAGTTTTAATAGACATGTTTGTTTGTGGTTGGAAAGGCGCTCAGTTTCCAGAAAGATCATGACTTAATATTACTTATCCAAGACACACTCTTCCACCTCGACAAATACGTGGGTTCGAAAAATTTAATACTTTAAAAAATTTAGTTTACAAGTTTTTACCACCATAAACAACTGAATACTTTTTATCTTAACCGTCTTTAATATACCATGACTCAGAATCTTTTTCTGTGGACCAAAGAAGCAATTGTAATACTTCGTCTCTTATAACTAAACATGAATTCTTTAATGTAACGTAATTTCATATTTAGAAAAATGTAATTTTAAATAAGTTTCATTCTCGTGATACAGAAACAGCTTTTTCAATATTTCATACTTTTTCGCCCGGGTATTGCAAAATCAACCTACTGCGAGATTTTTTTGTTCTATTCTTTGATAAGACCCATTCTACATCCGAAATTCGAGATTATAAAAGAAACTTTAATGTTTTTCTGCCAATTGAAACAGATCTCATCAATTTCAAGCCAAAGCGTTTATTTTGTGTGTTATCCAATAGCGCTTTTAAACTTATATCTCGCTGCTCTTCACGTTACTGTGCGACAATAAACAAAACATTTGGATCTCCTGGATCTGCAATATATTTACATCTTGCTTTTTGATTAAGAATAAAATTTTGATGTTTGTTAAAACGAATGGAAACAAGTTCATACAGCACGTAATATATAAAATACATTTATATTTGACTGTTAACGAGATGTAACGCAATTAATAATGAACTTCTCTTCCATTTAATTGATTTCCTAGCGCCCCTCGAGGTACGGAATGCTATGCTTGTAAGATTGGTAGTCGCAAGAGCAACACCCATTTTTTTCTCTTTCGTCAAATAAATCTTGTGAGTGCAAGTGGCAGAGTAAGGAGAAAAGCGCACGTACGTGCTCTTGCAAGCGCGTTTCCGCTCCGCTACTGTTGCTTCCGGTCCGCTGTTTCCTCTGACGTCTGCGAAGGGCGTGAGACAGCGAGGGATCCCCGGGTTTTGCTCTTTATTTTGGTTTGTTTGCTCGCAAACCACAACAGTCTCTGTCTTCTGGAGGTAAACACACAAGCAGTTTATCTTATGAGGGAAGTCAAATATTTTAACTGTTTGAGAAGTAAAGCTTACGAAGCGGATCGTTTAGAGGAAACCACATCATTGTATGATTTGTTTTCAATGTAAAGAAAAAGGTGTGAAGTGTTTAGAAACCAGAGTTCGTTGCAAAGTTAATTGTGACTAATTTTAGTACGTCACCGAAATGATGAGCTGCCATTTGAATTAGGTGTAAACTGACGTTCTTTACTACGTGGACTTCTCGTCGTTAAAACTATTTGTCTCTGAATAGAAAAAGGAAAACTGTTGTCTTGCTTGAGCAACAAACAATAAATAACTGTGCCCATCTCCCAATGAAGTAAGCCGTCGCCGATTTATTTACGCTCATATTCCTAGAGAGAGTTACATTTAGGAATCGCATCGTAGAAGGCAAAGTTGGCTAGTTGTTGATTTACGGCTGAAGCACGAGAATCTTAGTTTTCAATGTCCCATCTGATACGTCACTGAAATTCATTCACAATATTGAGGTCTCATTACGATCTTGCACTGGTGCTCTACCCCTTCTACGCTGCGGTCGGCTCCAGTGCTTCGTCTTCAACCCCCTTCCTCCGAACGGAGAGCCAAGAAGCCAACAGCAGATGTTCGGCTTGGTCCCCTCCTTCGCCATCGCTGCAGCAGCCCACCGCGGCCGCACATAACCTCAAATCCACCCCCGCATAGTTACGCTGCCGCAGTCTCCGACCCCGCCCGGCCCTCCGCTCCCCTCGGGCTCTGCGCTGCGGGTGATAAAAAGGGCCGGCTGGATTTGGGTGGGAGGATCTAATATACACCTTGAGGAAGCCCTGGAGCCGACCGGTGTTAAATAAATAAATATCGTAATAAAAATAAAAAACCCAGTCCGTCGCAAAAGCAAAAAATGTCGAGGAAGAGAGAGCAAAACGAAACTAGTGGAGGTATGGAGAGGGTGGGGGTGGGTCGGGAAGGGAAGGATCAATGGATGCTGGGGGAGGGGGAAGAGAGAGAAAATATGGCGACGCAAGAGGCTTTGCGGTGGCAGTGGCGGGAACCGGAGAACAGATCTCGAATTGGGTCGCAGCGGGTGCGATAGCTCGAGAGAAGAAACACGAGATCGGAGACATGGGACACGTGTCTTGCGCGAGGAAAAACGTGAGGCACGAGAGCCCCGGTGAGGAGAGAGGAGAGGGTGGAGTGCTGCACATTTTGACAGAAGAGATCATTCTCCGGCGCCTGTCCCATTGTGCTTTCTTGTATTCCCCTTCGAGGAAGTTCTTTTCTTTTACTACTTTCTTCTCCGTACTCCTCCATTCTACTCAACGTCTCTAAATATCCCTTAAAATATTCTATATTCCTCACGGTCTTTTCTTCCGTTACGCGACAGATCTCTTTGGTTTATCTCTTCAAGGATTCGCGTCTATTAGGTAAACCATAGATAACATATGCGTGCATTGCGATCTGTATGTAAATGGTGAGAATTAGGTGGGAAACAAATCATCAATTCGAAACAAGTACGTTGTGGTAGATATTGTATAAAATATGCCGAACTGTGAACAGAGTAATGAAAATTTAGTGAATTTCATGGGAAGGGGAGTTCTGTTGAACTATTTGAAACAGTTGTTCGTATTTTTCTGTATAGACAGTTTGTTTCATGTGAAGGGTGATAAGTGTGTTGACAATAAAATACACTTCGTGAAGTCTAAAATATATAGTTTCTCAGTGGACCAGAGCCCAAAACGTTCAGAAGGTGAATTCTTGTCAGATGTGGCTTACCATTGTTGAAAAATTGTCGGTTGCGAAGGAAGACAGTGCGGCAGAATATGAGAAGACAGTTGTAAGGTTAATGGGTAATGTTAATTCGTTTGAAATAATTTGAATTTATTTGTCGATCGTCACCCAACTTCAGATATTATGAAAATGGTGCATTTGCAAAATATATTTTGTTTCCGAAAGACGAAGAATGTCTAAATATTAATTTAAAAGTATGTTATAAAAGTTGAATACTCCTACTTTATTTCAGTTCGTTATTTCCCTTTCCAATAATAACAGACAGTCCACAGAAATCGTTCGTTCGAAGTTACACTAAATTAAAAATATTTTAAAGGAAGGTAAAGTACTTAACTGGGAGTAATTTGATATAAATCTGATGGAATTAGTTTTAATGAATGAGAAGGAATAAATCTGATGGTAATAGTTTTATTAAATAAGAAGTACACAAAATCTACGGGAAGGGTGTTTTTTATTTCTTCAAAGTGGCATTGGACGAGTACTGTGAGGGAAGAAAGTACGTTATATGGATCCAGAGACAACACTCGTTAGACTTCTGAAATAACTTGTACGTACATGGTGCGGAAGAATCATACTCTGTGGATGAATGTATAGACTCTACGCGGGAGAATGGAACTCGCTTCAGAGTAGAACTGTTGTCAAAATCGAACGCCGGACACAAACACCTCAGGTTTCCCTTCATTCCTCGTTGTCCCACGATGAGTTTCAAAGTAGATCCAGTTCAACGAGTCGTACACAATTCTTCCCTCTCCACATTCTTCTCTCTGTCATCTGAGACGAACTCACGAAATGGGTAATACGTTAACGCGTTTTGGTTGCGACATGATCTTCAGTCGGAAACGGTCTTTTTACAAAAAGTTTGAAATATTTTGTAAGTACGCTTGGTATATACTCTGTATCCCGCGTGTCATCAGGGGTTTATGTTTATCGACATTACCTGAAGTCACATCTTCGTGGAAGGTGTGTTTCCGTATTATGTTGACAGGTATAGAGGCGTCGCCTCACTGTTGCGGGGCGAAGGCTGGGATTGATGGAGGGATAGCGGAGGGCTTAAGGGTATTTTTATCGCGACAGCGTCTGATGTTGAGGTCTTCGGGCGGGGATCCGTGTCGGCAGGCGAGATAGCTGGAGGGCTTTTACTCAGGCCCTACGGTGTCGGGGAGCGAGGTGGCGTGTGACGGGGACGTGGCTTCCCCGCTCGCGCAGCTTAAGAGCGCGTAATTGGATCCAGAAGTGTCATAGAAGGTGCTGAGAGCTTGTGAAGCCCCCTCGTGCTTTCTTGCTACACTATTTAAATAAAAACACTGCATTACAGATCTCGAGTAATTAAGCGGACGACCTTTTTCCATGTTTTTAATGCACGTCGAGGAGAGTTAGTCAAGTTTTGATCGATACAACTAACACGGCGCATGGCATACGCCCAAAGAAAAATTGTACCAGGAGCAATGCGATTAGGAAGAAGTTCTTTGGAAAAATTGTTAACAACCTAAGTTAATCCAACGGAGATAATGCATTTAGAAGTATCATGAAGTTGTGTAGTATTAGGCACGATGTGTCTCTTAAAATCGGATTCAAAAGGAAGAACTTCGAGAACTCCATCTCCAAATGTTTTCAGTTTGATCTCATTTTGTTCTTAACCAAATTTTTGATTATTTTTCCCTATCCCATTCTTCTTATTTATAATTTTAAAAAAATATTAAATTAAATTATTTTTGATAAGATATTTGAAATAAAACGTAGGAACTTCACTTGTGTTAAAGTAGATAATTCATTTCTAAACTTCATATTGCACTCTAAAATGCATATATTTTTTCCGTGTGCCCTATACCTGACCGAAAGTTATAACTATACTCCAAAAGTCAGAATATACCATCAATATTTAAGTTGGAAATATTATCTTCCAAATTTATCACGAATGCGATGTTGAATAATCTGGGATTTTTCTTAGTTTAATAATTTGTCTTCTCCTGAAAAAGTCGGTGAATTACTTCACATCGGAAACCTCGTAGTGGAATATTGTAGAGTATTGTGAAATTAAAAAAAGGGTGATTAGTCAAAATACGAAACTTGTTTTAACGCAGTTAACATGTCCATTATCATGAGCCTTAATAACGATTTCTTAAGATAGAATTCTTATGAAGTGTTTCCATTACATTATACACCTGTGAATCATATAAACCCATATTATTTCTTTCATTGAGAAGAATTCCAGAGTGTTTTAGCTGATCAAATATGGAACTTCTCAGTGTTACCAAAATTTAAGAAAAGAGAATTATACAGGTTTTCAATGTATGTGTGTTTCAGAGTCTAGAATAAAAAGTTCAGCATACAGAACTGTAACATTTACGTTTTCCCCCAAGAGCTTAAAAACAAGACTATCAAGTCACATTTTTTAAAAATGGAACGCTTTTCTGCAATATTCTCAGGTTTGGTTGGGAAAAATATTAAAATCAAAAGCATAATTGTACTTCAATTTCTTATCAAATCAATATGAATTTTTACTAATACTTTAAATTACTAACAATAGAGTGGTCTGTTCGTTTCTGAAGGGATAATCAAAAGATGCCTTTGTTCCCTTGACTTAACTTTGCTCATCTCAAACAGTCTCAATAAAACGCTGAATTATTTCCTCGACCCTCGTGAAATCTCACTTAGTGATTAAATCGCTTTACATCGTTAGTATTTCAGACATCAGAAGATGGAAGAGTACCATCAGGACAGTTCAAAATTTGAGTGGCTTTAAGAAATAAAACGGTGTTTGATTAGACCTGTGCAAGTCATTAACGCGAAGAGCGAAGTTTTTAACGTTTCCTCTTCCTTGGAGAAACTTAAAACTCCAAGAAAAATAATAATAAAAATATTAACAATTGAACAATAAACTAATAATAACAATACTTGAAGGACAATAATTATGCGAATATTATTATAGACAATAAATTTTTAATGTAATACTTTATTAATATTCACGGCCAACGTTTCGATGCTAGTTTGGCATCATCTTCAATGCCGCTAGAAATTGGTATTCAAAAGTGGAATTACAATGGAATTACAAGATAAAAATTTAAGTACGTAACAGTCACAAAATAAATAAATAATAAAATAGTTACAAAATATTTGACGATATGTGACATCAATAAGTATACAAATAAAAGAAAAATTATTCATACTATTGTGAGTTATAAATTTTTTTAAATATATATCACATACCTGCTATATTTTTTGAAATGTTCCAATAATCCAAAAAATTAATACCCATAAAATTTTCTTTTTAAAACCATTAAAGAACATAAAAAACATCACTTGTTATAAGAATAAAATAATGAAGCAAGTTCACAATTGTCTAGAGCATTCCTTCACAGAGGCATGATAAAAATTAAAAAATGATTTGTGGTTTGAATGTAAGTGACAGGACACCAAATAGTGTCAATTCTTAAATGGTAAAAAGTAGGTACCAGCTTTACAGTATTATAAAATTCATATTACAAATGTTTAGTTAAAGTATTTAATTCATAATAGAACTATAATAATCACTGTAATTGAAAAGAAATAAAATATATTATCATATTCATTAGAAAATATATCAGTTTCAATTTGTGAGTTGACATTTAATGTAGTTTTAATATGAATGGATTCTGAAATCAGGCGTTTAAATGTATTAATTTCATAGTTCAAAATTTTTGTTTTTTCAAAAATCATTCTATGTACATTCTTCTTACAGTGTTTAATAATTCCACTGTTCATATCCTTTAGTTGTTCAAGTCTTCTCTTATGTTCATTAATTCTAGTACACAACATACGTTCGGTCTGTCCAATGTACACAAGGTTGCAGTCAATACATGGAATCGAATAAACATTATTTCTTTTTTCTTTATCAATAATATCTTCGTAGTTTCTTTCTAAATTGAATTTGTTTACGAACCTGTGCACAATTTTGAACATTGAATTACATATCTTTCTTATTTCATTACTTATCCTCTTTTCATAAGGTAACACAATAGTGTTTCTCTTTTTACTACTATTACTCAAATTGATTTGATTATTATCATTATTTCTTTTTTCTTTAGTATTATGTGTATTGATATTGTTCATTTCAAAATTATGTATTCTTATAAGTCTGTTTATTAATTTAGGAGGGTAATAATTTTTTATAAGTATTTCTTTCACCTTTCTAATGTTAGATTTACGAAAGGTAGAGATGAAAGTCAATGCACTTTTTTAATCAATCCATTTTTGGTATTATTTTTAATAAAAAACTGTGATTTGAGTTGTGATTAAGGAGTATTTCTGATGCCGATGGCTTATAATACCAATTGGTGAGTATTTTGCCATTAGCATTAATTTTTGATAGATTCAAAACGTTAAATTTCTTTTCATTTTCATGCTCAGTAATGAAGTTGATATCCTTGTGATAAGCATTAAATAAATATAAATGTTTCATCTACATTCTTAATATAGAGCAAACAGTTAAAATTTATCAAATAAGAATTTTCAAGGTTTCTCATAACCAGTTCAAAAATTAAGTTGGATAGTATTCCTTCACTTGGGACTCCTTTATTCTGTCTATAGATTTTATTATCAAATTTAAACATGTTAGTATTAAAAATGAAATTTAAAATTTTAATAATTAGATCAGTAGGGATCTTAATTATAGTTTTAGCTTTTGGTTCTTCAAGATATGATGTAATTGCTTTTAATATCAAATCATGAGGCATTGAGAAATACATACCTACTACGTCTATTGACACCATGCGATAGTTATCAGGGATTTCAATGCTACCAATCATATTTACTACTTGTAAACTATTATTGACTGAGTGATTCACTCCAATATCTTGTAATAGTTTAAGTATATTCAATAGAAATTTTGAAATATTGTATATTGGACCATTGACAGAAGAAATGACTAATCGCATGAGACAACTTTCCTTATGGACCTTGGCCAAACCAAACGCTAGATTAATTTGGTCATTACTTAGATAAAGCTGTTTATATTGATATGAAGAAATTATATTCGAATCTAACCATTCTTTTAGGATTATTTGAAGCTGTTTCAACTTATTTTGTCTCTCATCTTTTTGAACGTTACTATTCTTTTCTTCATTCGATAAAATATCCTCAACCTTGCTAAAGTAATCTACCTTGTTCATTACAATTGTTTTATTCCCTTTGTAACTTTTTACAAAAAGTACATCATTGTTTAAAAAAAAAGATTTATTTGCATTTAGGTCATTGTGAATAATTTAATCTTTTTTGAACATCTTATATTAGATGAAACACATTTATATAATACACTACAAACAGCTTTTTTAAACTCAATTTTCTTACCATTATCACAATTTCTAGTCCAATATTCAATATCTTTAATACTTTCAGTTACAATATTTCTAGTATCTTTAGGACTGAACATGTAATTGAAATTATTCCCTCTCTCAAGGGTCCTTTGAACATAGTCAGGTATAGTTTTGTCTGATAGGTTCACAACAAAATCTTTCTCATTGAGAAATTTATAATAATCATAGTTTTTAAATTATTAGAATTATTAACTAATCTATAAAATCTTTTCTTATGTTTTTCATTCAATTCATATGATAACTTGTTGAGTCTTTTCTTCTGAGTTTCAAAGAATATTAATTTAAGATCATTTCTCAAGCAAAACTCAATATTTAATTCCAATATAAAATATAGCAGGTATGTGATATATATTTTTAAAAAATTATAACTCACAATGGTATGAATAATTTTTCTTTTATTTGTATACTTATTAGTGTCGCATATCGTCAAATATTTTTTAACTATTTTATTATTTATTTATTATGTAACTGTTATGTACTAAAATTTTTATCTTGTAATTCCATTGTAATTCTACTTTTGAATACCAATTTCTAGCGGCACTGAAGATGATGCCAAACTAGCATCGAAACGTTGGCCATGTTTTAGTGAATACTAATAAAGTATTACATTAAAAATTAATTGTCTATAATGATATTCGCATAATTATTGTCCTTCAAGTATAAATATATCAAGATAATCAGTTTAGAACCAATATTATATCTAAGTTAATAACAATAATGTTTCTTCTTCCGCACAAGTCTATATATGTTAAAAGAAAACTGGGCTTATATCCGTTTCCACTGTTATTACTGGAAGGACCAAGGATGACCCAACTTTTAATTCACAAAAAAAACCTCCCCACTTCTCGGAATGTACGCATTATATGTAAGTTCTTCGTTGCTTCTTTAAACTTCTAATGCGTAATTGTGGATACTTGATGTATGCGCTATTTTCTTTCGGTTCCCAATGAAATAAGTCACCGCACCATGACCTGCCTCAAGACGAGAGCGTGAACCCACTAGTATTCTGAGTCAAGTACGACTATCAAATGACTGAGGAGCAACTGAGTTCATGGTTTTGAGCAAGTGCATTTGACATTGCTTCTGCAAGATCAAAAAGTGGATTCAGATATCTTCGGATTTCCTTATGCGTTTCAATTAATTCAGCGTAAACGAGAGACGCCTCTTGGAAGTTCTTCCGACGAGAGTTATTATGGCATCCCAATGCCCCTATCATGAAAGCACTTTTCTTCGCCGCTCCAAAGCTGAAGTGTCCTCTGGGGAACTAACGGAGTCTGCGGACCAAGGAAGAAGAAGAGGTGAGTTGAGTGACGAGGGGTAGCTTGGAACGCGGGGGTGGCATAGACGCCATGGCGCCAATGAAGCGATCCGAGACGCATGCCTTCTGCCCGAGTTCCGCCGTTCCCATTAATTTCCTATTGCTTTCGCGAGCGAGAGACTGTGGGTGAAGATCGCTCGCATTGCTGGCCCATTGTCCAGCGCGTGGCGCGGACCCTCAGCGTCCGCGAGGGTGGTGGCGACGCAGGCGGAGGCGACGGTGGCTATTGATTGGTGGCGAATGAGCGGACGCGCGACTGTGCACGAGGTGACGGCGTGCGCCCGAACGCAGCCTGTTACCGCCTCGCAATCAAGCAGCGCTAATTAATGGTTTTGGCGCCCGGAGCCTCGCCTGCCCTTTGCTGCTAATGAAGCACTGCCACCGCCGCCAAGGAGCACACGCGGTCCGCACCCACCTGCGCGATCGATGCGGCCACCGCCGCCGCCGCCTCTAGCGCACCGCCACGCCGCACAATCAATAGCAGTGGCGGGGGCGGCGACGGTGCGGCGCTGGAGACCGGAAGACGGCAACGGCCGGAAGAAGGCGCGGCGGTGGCGGTGGTGGCGGCGGCCGGAGCCACGGCAGGTGGAGCAGCGCGTCCCCGCCGCGGCCACGCGCCACGCCCGATCCATAGCGGTGGCAGCAACCATCCTCCCTCCCTCCCTTCGCCCTCTCGCCGTTCGCTCGCTCGCTCTCGCCGGCGTTGCTCCCTTGCCTCTGCAAATTGCTTCTAAAATTTTGATCTTGTCCCTGGGGAGGTGGGGGAGACGTAGTCGATGGACGCTGCGCGGAGCGGAGAGGAAAGAGCTGCAAGCAGCACTCGAAGAGCGGAGGCGTGTAGGGGAGAGAGCGGGGAATGGCGAGGGGCGAAAAGCCACGCGGCGAGTGCTGCAACATTTAGCGAAGGACGCGGACTCGGCGCCGGGGTCTTTCGCCGCTGCCGTATATCGTGCGCGCGGCGGTGGCGGCGGCGTTGGGGCGTCTGCCGGGCGTCTCGCGCGTGCTGCGCGCCTCCGTCGCACCTCATTAAATATGGAGACTGCGTATTTATGCGCGACCGCGGGCGTGGCGCCTCCAGATCAATTGTTTAGGAGGGAGGTACTGTTGGACGTCCTTTGCGTTCCTTGCACACTGATATCTATTTGCATTTCTATTCGCGCACATTCCGTCTTGGAAAAAAGAAAGACGAGTGCGACTCTTCGAAAGGCTGAGAGGTAGTTGCGAATCGAGCGCCCTTTCTTAATACCCGGTGGAGTGCAGTCCCGAATAGTCGACGTTGATCTCTGCAGATCCACGCTGCACTCCACAACCTGCCTTCCTCATCCGTTTTCGTGTCTGTTGGCAAACTGAGTCCGCCACAGACCATCCGTCCCCACCCGGTCCCCAAGTTCTCTGCAGCGCAGCGCGTACGTCGGTCGCTTGCAGGCGTCGCCGCAGACCGCAGTCCCCAGTCCCCACTATATCCTCCTCCTCTTTCTCCTTCTTCTCCTCCTCGTACTCTTCTTCTATGATGCACACACGTCACCAGTGTCTCTCAATCGGAATACGACGCGCTCTACGGAGACCAGAACAATCAGTCGCACTTACCCTCAGCCCCCGCTCTAGTTGGTGGTTTTTTTTTGTGGGGGGGGAGGGGTCGGAAACGGGACGCCGACCACCGCCGCAGCGGCAGCGCGCTCGGGCTGCCGTGCGTGAGGCGGTCCATTGTGCACCCGGCAGCCGTCGCCGTCACCACGCCGCCGCCCGTATCGATCGCTCCGTTGCAACCACCACCGCCTTTGCCCGTCGCCCGCGCCCGTGCGCGCGCATTCGCCCTCCGGGGGCGGGGGTGACTCGTCGCGGGGGTGGCGCGTGGCGAGGAATTCGGGAGAAAAGCAGCATCGAGTAGGGCAGGCCACCAGGTGAAGCCCGTTGCCGTTTGCTCCACGCCTCTGTGAGCAGAGGACGATGGGCTTCGATTCGAGAAATCAAGTTGGCCTACTGTTTCCCTATTTCATTCAGTACTGCCCTCTAAAAATGGATGAGTAAAAATTTCATTAATTGTACGGGTAAACAGATTTTTTTCTAGTAGAGTGAATTTTCACCCGGAAAAGGTGATTGATTTTCCTCTAAGGCATCGTGAAATTCACTCCGAGGTGGAGATTGAGAGTCTTCGGCTGGTAGGTATCTCACTCGCTCGTAGTGAATCGTCGTTCAGACAATATAGCATTCTAAACACATTGGTGATGTACCGTTGAAATGTAGACCAAGGTTTAAAAATATTTTCCGTAGTATTGTTTTTATAGAAGTCGACATCAACAAATCTATAAATCTTAAGACCATACACTACGTATTAGTGTACACGATGTATGCTACATAAATTAAACTTCCATTTGAGTTTTAATCACTGTCCAAGTGATTTTCTACTAGAAGCATTCTGGTCATACATAGTTCATTACAATCGTCGTGAAATTTGATGAATATTTCAATTCTACTTACTAATGGGTGAAAGTTTAATGTCAACGCTTAACTTTAACCACAAAGACAATGTAGAATTTTTTATTTTATAAAAATAAATCTAGAACATATGCAGCGTCGACATTGTTGTCGAGAGCATGGAGCAAACTGTAGCTTGCGAGCTTGGCATTGGTTATGACTGGGTACATGGTTTGCGCCGGCTCGAGGCGCTGTGTTTATCAAACATTTTTCTTTCAAAATAATATTTTTTCAGAGTGAAACTTCCCTCCAAAAAGAAGGTAAAATATCACTTGTAAAGATGTTCGATTTTCTCTCTCTGTCCAATTGGAACTTCACTTCGTACGTAAGAGTCGGTATTTACTCCTCCATTTTTAGAGTTTTTGTTATTATAACACAAGAAAGAGGAGAATTTTTTTAAAAATTAACCGTTTTCTCATTCAATTGTTATTATTGAAAAATAAAATGCTTTTACTTTTAAAATGTAATTCGTTTTTAGGGTGAAATATGTGAAACTCAAACACGAATATGTTGGAATGAATATATGAGAACCACGGAAGTATTAAGGTCAATGAGATAAATAAACTGTAGTTAAGTGAACGTTTTTTTCTGAAGTAATATTAAATGATCTGTAAATGTGACAAAATGGCAATGCATCTGATCATACCAATCACTTTCAAGAACCCGAACGGAACAATAATTTGATAGAGGAATATACACGATGGCCACTTATTCATTGTTTCTAATCACTCCAACTAACGTAAAAAATCGATTCGCTGGCAATTACACTTCCTATTAAGTATTTCTACCATTCTGCAATTTGACGACCACTTTGAGACACTGTGTCTTACAATCGCTGTAAATACTTGTATATTGTATTCCTTCTCGGCGAAGTAGATGTGTTTCCACTCCTGTGAGTCTATGGAAGGACGTGTGAATCTATGGAAGGACACACTTCACTGTAGAATTTCAACTGAGATTTGTGCCCTCCTCCCCCTAAACTAACGTTTTTGTTTGTACGTAATTGTTTATAAAATTATCTTTCTATCAGACTATTTTACGATATCTGCGCTTCGAATTATGAGTTTCTGATAACTTCAGCGAAGTGGAAATGAGAATCAAACAGAGGATCTCCTGGGCTATCGTTATCAACCATGTTGACGCTGCAGGGTTCAAATCCAGACTTATCAACTTTTTGTTACGGCGCGCCGAAATTACAACATCTCCTCTACAGGTAAGAATGATTCCCATTTGAGATTTGTTGAACTTGGTCACATTAAAAGTTTGATTTTATTGAACGAATATGTGGGTTACTCGCTATTTTATTCAGGTATTGCTTTAGCGAATTCAACCTAATATTTCAAGTGCTGTTTGGTTGCCAAAGTGATCTAACAAATAATTTTTCTTGAAAAATTCATTTTCGTAATTTCCGGGCAAAGACACTGGCATGCACAGTTTATTCATCTGCGATGTTTTCCATATATACTCGCTCAATCCATAGTTCGAACTTTGGAGTTCCGAAAACGAAGGAAGGAACATTTTTCATTGTAATGAACAATTAATAATAGTTGCAATTGTCGTAATATTATGCAATTGGTTAATTCGTAGTTTGTTAACTGGGATGTTGAACTGTGTTTCTAAGCACATGTGATGGAAAAAATATGTGGGATGAATATATATGATGATAATAGATGTTTTGGTAAACCAAAGTTCTTTGGATGCTGTCGTTTGGATCAGCATTCGAGACGCATGTTCAAGAGGATCTGCTAGAAAGTGCTATAACGAAGAGAAACAAGGAACTACAGACAAGAAATTCAAGTATGAAAGTATTAAATATACACTCCGCTTTCTGTTGCGAGTCTTTCCGCTCGTCTCCATCAGGGGAAGACTTAAGCGTGGCGGGTTCGCGGGGCGCGTGAGTCAGGTCGAACATCGGGAACGGAGCGGAGAATGCCTGCGCGGGCGCTTGCTGACGCGTGAGTGGATGTCGGGTTCCAGCGTGCTTAGTCCTCGGGCCCTTGGACGTGCCTCGCGATGGCAGTCTCCCACGGATTATTGACACTCGTACACAACTCTAATCGCTGTGTCCTGTCTTTTCGATCTGCCTGCTCGTGTCGATTTTATATAGACTCGGATCAGCGGCGGCGATTGGGAATCAAAAGTCGGGAGCAAACAAATATTGACTATTTTCATTAACATGACATTTTCTGCATATTTCCAATAAGTATGATTTAAATAATGAAATAAATCAAAGAAAAGACAATTGGCGATTACCAAATCAGGATAGTGTAATTTTTTATTATTCCGTTTTAGACGGTTAAAATGATATTTCTATCTTTCCTTAAAAAAGTGGGTTAATCTCCCCCCCCCTAATCGCCGCCACTGACTCGTATCCAATCGTTACAATTATGGAACACTTATATCTCGATTGAGCGCCACTTTCATAACATTAATTATGCTTCCTTCCCGCAATCTGCATAGAACACAGATTTTAGAGTTGAAAGAAACAGCACCACTGGTCTTAATAGATAGCATTCAAATTTTTTCCAAATTTCCTATGGAATGGTTACAGAAATAGAAAATAATTAGATGTCTTCAGTGACGCCCTGATGGGAGCGCCGGTACTCGGTTAAGGGGAGCTGTTATGCGTATAATTTTGAGGAAAACTATGTATGCACCTCCTTTTATGAACGTGACTAGTTGTGTACACCATTTGAAAGTTTGAGTTTCTTTTCAAAATATTCTCAGCTAAGATAATTCCTTCATTTCAGATTGATAGCTCAAAAATTGCGTTGAACTTATTACGTTTATACCCCTCAAGTAAGTAACTGGAAATTATTCTGGGATTCGCGTTTTATTTATGAATGATCTTAATTTGAGTAAATTTAGGACGAAAAAATAAATTGTTTTCTCAATAAAATTTCGTTGTTAGAGCTGCAATGGAGCAGATTTAGCAAACTTCAACTTTTAAAAATGCTTTTAATTTGTAGAAAACCGTATTAGGTACGCAGAAAAGTGAAGGAGAAATCTTTAAAGTTAACGAATTTAAATTATGCATATTTATCTAGAGTTTGCTGAGCTACTCATTCATAATTCTTCTGTTTCCACGCAGCCCACGCCAGCAACACGGTGAAGTCAAAGACAAACGGACCATCAGCAACGCCAATAATATTTGAAGTAAAATGGCTACAGTAAAAAACAATAAAAACCTTTTGAAATTGAAAATTGAAGTGACTCAAAGCGTCTGCCAAACCGCATGAAGATTTAATCTTGGTTTTTATTCTGCTTCCGACTGCATAATTAAATGTTATGTATAAAACTCGAGGCACCGAAAGAATTATCATTTCCCAAGCATTGGTGAATGGAATATTATTTGCTTCAACGTTCCCAAGCATTTTGTGTGTTTAATTGAAACACTAGTTCAGTAAACAGTTGTTTGTTTCGTAAATATCACTCACCTGTTGAGAGGGGCTTGCTATACAAATTTTCAAAATTATCCTAGATGAGAAAATGAAATGTTAAAATAATTTATTAAAAAATTCTTCTTCGATTGACCTGAATCGACGTCAAAAAATACGATAACATTTTTTAAATCGATTAGAAAAATGTTTCACATTGAAGCCAACTTAAAGGGATTCTGCAACACGGTGTGCCGGGGGTTTACGTGCCTTAGACCTCTGTTCGGTTCATTGGCGATGACCCATTTCACTTCAAGCTTTACAAGATTGAGAGAGCTCAGAAGTTTCTCTAGTCCTCGAATTGTATGATTGAGATGATCTGGTCATTGAGAGCTTCATCGATGGTCCATGATCCATAGTTTTCTGTACGAGAGCAAATTTTTTCTGGTAAAAATTGTTCATTTCTCCTTCATTATTATAATACAAATTACCTCAACATAACATGTGCTCATACTTTTTAAATGTTTCGTATCACAGTATAAAACAAAGATTTACTATTCAATCGATTTTATTCCGATTTTCTCTAATATATGGTATTTTACGATACAGGTTTACGTGTATAGTTTAGACGTATTCCGACGTAAGTCGATAAAATTCGAAGCAATTAAAAAAATCAACCGACCGAGCCGACAGAGGGGTACTTCCGCATGCTTTGCGTGATGAGCAAGAGATACGTTAAAAATATATGGTAACATTTTTTTCAAGGAGTCCTTATACAGGAGGTGGCGCTTACAGAGTTTTGTATAGACGAATGACGTGATCAGGTGCAACTCCCTCAGCGCCTCATGGCGAGGGTTATTGACCCTAATTTAAACACAAAGACTCCTTGTTTTGTTGCGCATAGCCACGTTCTTACGTTTTCATTGTGTATGAAGGAGATACATGACCAATTATTTTCTTAGATTTTATTAAGATTTTTATAAAAAGTGGATAGGTTTTTGTAACACAGATAAATACAAAACCAGAATGATAATTGAAAGTTATTTTTACAAATTTTCATATTAACTAAAATAATTTAAACTATTGTTTAAGCTTAAATTAATATTTAGGTGTTTTTATAAATCATTGTTTCATGGAAATAATTATAATTTATTGTGTCAAATGAATTGATTAAGCGTTCTTTTCCAAAATGCTAGAATTAAAATAGTAAACTGCATATTACAAAATGAGTCATTTTAGCGATTTGGGCGAATCGTGGTATATGAGGAAATATTAGAAGAAAAATTTGTTGTCATAATTTATTAATAAATACTCAATAGGAAATAAATGTTCTTTTTAAAAAGTAGGTATACCACATTATTTATGACGAGTACAATTACTGTCTGCGTCTTTTAAAAATATGAATAAATGTATGAAAATGGTCGCTTATGTATCTCCTTCTAACACAATGGAAACGTAAGAAAGAGACTTTAAGTTTGTTTCCGTAGCCCCCATCTAGTGGCGCTGACAAGAGCGAGTTGTAACAGACAACGTTTTTTGTTCATATCCCCACTTCGGTGAAACCACCTCCTGTTATGTATAGTCTCTTTTATTGTTCGCCTCAATAGTTCTTCAATGACTGTTTTGTTCATTTACAAAGACAATAAAAATTATTGAACTGAAGATATTAAATACGACGTGTTAAATACTTCGACCGAAGATACAATAAAATTAGGAAAATAACCGTTCTTTTCAGATGGAGCGAATTCTTCATTGTGTGAAGCACAATTCTTTCCAAATGAAACGAAGGAAGATATAAATTATTTGAATATCGTTACATTTGTGTAGTGAAGATTTTGCTCGCACTGTCGTCGCATGTGGTAAATGAAGACTCTTTTTAAAATTAAAATAAATATCTCAGACATAACATTGTTGTTCACACTAAATCATAACAAAGATTTAAACAGTAAATTAGGAGGAACGCCAGTGCGTGGCCGGGGTGCTAGTAAATGTGTGAAATACAGGTTTCAGCTGAACATGTAATCATGTACCTTCGTTGAATATTTCAATTTATATTTTTAACTTCTATTTTATAACTATTTGCATATGATTAGTAGTTTAGAAATTTACCATTATGTGTAATAGTGACTGTATCATTAATGTAATCAAACGTTTTTTCTCCATTGTTTTGTCCCCCATAAGTAAGAGATCGTCCGAGAGCTTATTTCTTTCGTTTCTGGTCATTATCGTTCACACCATGCTTTAGCATTGTCAGGCGAGACAGCTCGGTCAAGGATTAAATTGTTTCTACTTCTATTTACTCAAATAATTTTATTTATACTGTACATACGTATATATCATTTCTGCTGTTTGTAAATGGAAAATATTTCATTTATAATGAATCTTTTCTCTTAAAGTGTCGTTTTTATTATTTATTGATTTTTATTATCTTCTCATATTTTTGTATTTTCTCTCACATTATTTTGTATTAATTATTTTTTTTGTATTCTTGTATCTTTTTTAATATTTTAGCTTATGGGTGACGGATATTTCGACTAAATACTTGCGCTCAGTGGGAAAAGAAAAATATTCTGAAAAACAATTTCAATGATTAAGTTAGATCAAATTATGGAATTATTTAATGTATGTGTAACTTGTTTGGAATCAGTACGACAATAAAGAATGTTTTTAAGTAACTGGATATTCTCCCACTAGGAGTGGTCCCGATGAACCCGACCCAAAACCGTAAAATTTTCTGTTTGTCTGCTAGGTTTCGGGTTGTGAAGTCTGTTCAAAACCTAACCCGAAACCCGATTGGGTAACCACTTGGTTCACTGATATATTTATTGAATCTAAATCGATCAGTTCGGTCAGAATAAAGAACTAATAGCAGAAGTTGGAAACGTTGGACCGAATCCGATACGATAAAAATACGATTAGGTCAGTTCGGTTGAAAACCCGACCGACCCGAACCGATGGCCACCCCTGTCTCCCACAGGTAGATATATAGATTCGTACGATGTATGATTTATACATAGTCATCTTATCGAATATTTCTCTTGTTGATTTTCTCTCAATAGCTTTTAATGCTACAAGAGATCTTCGAGTACATCTAATCGAGACATTGAGGAAATACAAGGATTCCTCTGAATTCTGGGAAAAGTGTGAATGTATGTCCCCTCCGTGGCCATGGTGTCAGCGTGATTGCTCGTAACCAAGTCATCCCGGGTTTGATTCCCGGGTGGGGATAGATAAAATTTGTAGCTTTTCATTTCCATGTCTCAGTTTAAATTGTTGTGGCGTAAGAAACGTTCACCCTCTGCGGCTAACAACCGTCCTCTGCGACTAACCACCGCAGGTGTGATACTCGGATACAGCAATCTGGATCCTATCTAGACGCCTTCCTCAAATTCACGCTGTGTCTAGTGAGTAAACTCACTCAATTACTGAGCCTTACTAGCACTCGTCATTCGTGGTCCTAGCTGGCCGAAACGATATATTATATATATTGAAATAAGTAAGTTACTATAAAAGTAATTTTTCGCTAATGAGAAGTATTGTGTTATTTGGGGTTTATGAAGCACTCATCTGTTTTTCTTTTTATCCATAATAATTGTTCATTAATCTTGTGTTTGTCTTCAATTCACTGCCTAAGTTTCAAGAAATTTCTATATATACTGTATTTTGAATAATTTTCATATCTACGATTTTGGAGGAAAAGTTCGTAAAATGACCTGAAAAATGCATGTTTTTGAAAAATTACATTTTTCTGTATTAAAACATTTGTCAGCACGTGCTGAAATGCTGTTTTGACGGAATTTGTCAGCATACTTTCATTATAACTTGCATCCAGGAATAACTGTGCTGCAGCTGACTTTGTGGTCACGGAAACAAAACAACTGTAAATGTTACATGGCAAAATGACATGTGTTAGTAGAAATTAGAGCAATACGGTTCTATACGTATCTGTCAACATTTCGCAAGAGATTTTGCTTGGGAAGTGTTACTTGTGTTGGAGGTCCGAATGAAATCATGCCTTTGGGCTAATGTTTTTTCAGTTTTGGTTTAACGCAGTCCGAAAAAAATTGTTTGCTTCTATATTTTTTCAGTATATTTGATCAATTGTGGATCAATTGGTCCATATGAAAGTAAGCAAAATACGATCTTGGCATAAATAGCATATTTGATGCTGTGGGACTACGGGTCCATTAAAGTGAATGTGGTTTCAATTTTCAACTGAATATATACCCATGTGACGAGCTATTAATTTCTTCTCTTTGACAAATGTTTATAATCATTCGTAGGTGTGTATTGTAGCTGTTGGGAATCTTATGGTATAAGAAATTTGGGAATCACTATTTTACACTGATATAAATTAATTATGTTATGTTGAATGAAATTGGGAGACGGGACCGAGATTCGAACTCGGGAACTTAATACGCGCTTACCGACTCCCGGGCGCCTCCCGGGCCCGTCTTCCATCCTCATTCAACTTGCGAGACCCAAAGACCTCTTAGGTGATCTCGTAGAGACTACGCTACCCATATGAGGCGAATGGGATGGCGTAGTCTGTAAGCGCGTGAGCACGCTAAGCTCAAGGTCCCAAGTTCGAATCTCGGTCCCGTCTTCCATTTTCATCCAAAATTACATAATTAATATGTTACCTGGCGGTGAGGTTCACCGCAATCTAAGAGATTTCTATAAGCAAAAATGCAAGATCTAAATGCAGTTTTTAAAATTACTGATGAATCCTGAAGAATTTTGATATTTGACTGTGACAATTATTCAAAAGTTATTCAATTAAACGCGATATTGTGACGGTCACCATGCTGCCTTGTTGCGACCAAAGTTCCTCTTGTTCTTCTCGCAAATAGTATCTACCACGGAAAAGAGTGAGTCTGTAGTGGAATTTAAGAGAAAACTGCAATTTACACATGATTTTCATTTTGAACCCTCTTGTCAATGCTTATAACCGTTCGTTAATACTATTATTCAAGATAGAATTCTTTTAAGTTTCACTTCAGTATGAATTTGAAGAATTTAGTGATGAAATTGATTTTTTATTTTATTGAGGATTTATCTTAAAAAGATGATAGTATGAGTATTGTCTTTTGTTGTAAGTTCCAAGAGGTTTTCAAATATTAGATAAGTTCTATACCTGTGATTGTTTCGGTTTCCCTCTTTCCTTCACATTATGATAAGTATTCTTCTGCTCATTCATAAATTTTGGTGAATTGTTTTGGGCATCACTTAGATAGCAATCAGTATGGAAAGTGTGTACTAGCCCATCGATTATGCCACTCCTTCATACTGACTGATTGCCAATCTTGTAGTAAATCGTATACTTCTTTACTTCTTTTTAATAGTAACATACGATTTCCTCCTAATTTTTCAGCATCAGATATAACTCTTGACTTAGTGCACTGCTTTAGTCACAAGTATCACATGCTCCACAAATGCATATTTTGTGTCAGTCTGTGTCTGGACTCTCTCGAGCCGACTCCAATCGAATTCAGTTGGAACATGTTAGAGATGGTACCGATTATCACACCTTCCCCTTTTTGATACAGGCTTACCTTCCACCGACTCCTTGTCGCATCGGACATTTCCTCCGATTCCCAACAACTTCGTGGTGTAGGAATAATGTCTCGCTCTCCGCGCGATTTCACGCGAGCGCGTCTCACGCATGATTGCTTGCCGACTCGCTTCACCTCTCGTGTTTCCGCCGCGCTCTTCCCGACATCCACTCGCGAATAATCCAGCGACGAACGTAGGATAGCAGCGAAAAGCTTTGACAGTGACGCTGGATGGCGACGTGGCTGGGACCGAAGAGCATTATTTATTCCGATTCGCAGGACGAGGGTGTAATGCTGTGGAGGCCGCCCGGGCGTTTCGGCGAAACAGCTCTCGCTGCGCAAGCGGATTTCTGCGTGTGTAGCCAATGCGCACGCGCTGGTGACACCTGTAGATCACGAGCACCCGGGGCCGGCATCGACAGGAGCGCGGCGCTGGCAATTGCGACCTCCCCCCCAACTCTCCCATTATTCAGGGAGAGCTGTCTTCCTGGGCGTCCGGGTTTGCGACTTACGAAACAGATTTTCCTCGGGTTTAACAGTATGCGTGAAATCGAAGATTTAACTGGTGTTCTCAGTCATCCAGGAAAATGGCCCTGTACTACCCAGCTAAATGTCCCTTCATCTCTCTCGTTTCCCGTACATATCACCTGAGCCCAGGTGGTGATATACGGACCTCTGCATCCAGAAGTAGAATGAGAAAACGCTCGAGTATGTGAATAGACAGCCCAACTGCAGTTTCTGGAGGTTTCTCCTCTCTTCTTTCATCCTACCCCTTTCCATTTCGCGTAATTCTTTAGTTTGACGTTGGATTTGCAACCTCGGCAGTTTTTATTTCACCGTTTTCTCGAACCTAAAAATCTAGTAAATGTGCGACTGCACTCTTCCATCTACAAAAGTTACAAACACCACTTGTGTTATAAATATTATAGAGTGCAGTAATTGATCTTTCTCTGCTGAACGTTGCATTACGTTGCATAGTATGAAAATATTTTATCGAAATTAGTATGTTATATTGTAAAAGAATGGCTGTTTTGTGCTTAAAGAAATGCTCTCTAGGGATCGACACCTCTCGGTTCTACATTTTCCGTTGCATTTCTTCTTTCGAAGCATTCTTTTTAATGTCCCTCAAGGACGATAAATTTTTTAATTTCACATATTACTCTTGATTTTTTAACTAGCTTTACACATTTTAATTATTTTACCCACATTTCGCAAAGTACATTATTTTATCATCCTGGGCGATGTGTTGAGGAGCCACGTTTGTGGACTGAGTTAATTTGAATGTTAATTTTTTAATTTTATAGAGTTACCCCATTATGTATTTTTTTCTTTTTGCTTTCACCAAATATGTGATACCGCATAATATTTTACGTATTCGAACATATAATTCCAAAGTTTGATTATTTTGCACATTAACTTTCTTATGTGCAAGTATTTTATAGTCCTTTTTTATATTGATGCATCTTCAATGCATGCTTTGTGTGCGTGTGATGAAAAGAGGCGTTAAGAAAGTGCGGAGTAACTGATCTAGATTCCCTGTAATAATGGAAATGTGCTGTATTTAACTTATCATCTTGTGTTTACATTTCTGTGCATTCGATACATTAAACAATCTTGTGATTATACAAAACAATAAATCCCACTTTATTATTTAACTGTATCATTGGAAATCATTAATTGAATCACACTTCAATTTTAGCTCAACAAGCAAAGATAATTATGGGCACATGCATCTATAATAAGCATCATCACTCTGTTGACACAGTTCAATTTCCATTCTCTCTTCAAATGCATAAGCCATTTTATCGGGCTGCGCTAATAACACATTTGTAATTTAAGAGACAGATACTACGCGTTGCTATTTCATAGGAGCATATGAATATATTATTTTAAAGGGAACTCTACTTATAATGAGGAAAAAATGCTTTATTAAATAATTCTTTTAAAAACTTAATACTGATACGTTAATTTAACGTCACCCATTCACGATAAAAACTAGTCTAATAGCATAGAGGTCCCTTTTATTCCTTTTCCGGCGTTTATCTACTAATTTAGGAGTGTGCATCAATGCAATCTATGGGGTCCGCTAAGTCATGGTTTACAGAGCAAGATTTCCATACAGAATCTCTGAGAATCGGAGTGAACTGGCTGAGAAAAATTTTTTATGAAAGAAACAATGAAAAAAAAATTGTTTCAACCTATTCACCTTTGAAATGTTTTAATCAAAGTTGTAACGAAATGAAACATTTGACTCTAGATGAATTTACAATTATATAAGTTGTAAATTAATGTTATTGATACTTATAATTTTGGGTTTGTAAGAATTGGAAAGAGAAAATCAAAATACACAACTTTTGTAGAGTATACTATAAAAATAGGATGAATGTTGTAATAAATGAGATTCAGAATGATATAAAGATGGGCGAAAATTTCTGTATTATCGCTAAATTTGGCGATGAACCAAAAAAATATATTTCATTGATTATATGCGTCATTTGAGAGGAAGAGGAGGAACTGATGCCACCTTCCAATAATGGTAATAGTATTGAAGTGTTTGAGCATCCTTATTTTAGTAATCCTTTTTACACTAATAAATCAGAATGTAAAGAATGTCAGCTAACATTCCACATTATTTGGTGAATTCTTTCCTATTTTTGAACGATTTTAAGAGGCCTGTTAACACGGAGTTGCCCACTCCCCCCAAAAAATCTTTAATCCCTAATTTGCCACTAAATATTTCATCATTATTATTTGAACCTTATTCTTTGTGGTCGGGGAAGGAAGGGAAAAAATAATAAAAAAATCACCTTGTTCTTGCTCACTGACACTCATTTCGTCAGTATTGGAGAGAGAAGGATAGCTATTGCTCTACGTAGCCACGATAATTTTTTGGTAATGTATCATTATGTATCCACGCCACATGAAGAAAATAATTTCGAGATCCATAAGAGATAAGTCTGATCTCTGGTTCTTCTTGTTGAAGAAGACAAATGAGAAGCGTGCGTATGAGGACGACCGACATATTCGCAAAACGTTAGACAGAGTTGCTGGTCTATGATTGTGAATCCAGGAAGTGCTCCGAAAGTTTGCTTCAATCATTTTTGTGACCTCCTGAATTCGAAGCCGGATAATTGAACACTATGGATAAAAGTTGAACGATAATCGTTGATCATTAGAGTTCTCTTGAGGAATATTCATTAATTAATTTCTCTATTCGCGAGTTTATTCGATGTTGTGGAAATTGAATTCGGTTTTAGATTAGTTGTTCTCGGACATTTTGACATAAAATATGTTCTCATGCAGCTTCGATACTTATAGATTTCTTGTTTTTATCTTTGTCAGTAATGAGCGTTCATATTTTAAAATTCGAGAATTTCTGCAGACTAAATTAAAAATCTTTAAACTTCGCTATGTATGCTACATCAAAGCGCTGTAAATCTGGAATATCGTTATATTTGATGAAGTTTATAGTACAATATCCCTTGCCGTTGACAAGCCCTAAAGCCCCACCAAAAAAAAGTACAATATTTGCGTTGATTTTAAATTTCCCATACTTCAAAATTTACAAACCTAACATACATTTCCAGGTGACGTTTCTAAATTCAGATGTACGTGAATGATGCCGGAGGAAGCGATTGAAATTTTCACACTTCCTTTGAAGAGATTCTGCCCTGTTCTTGAGATCTAATTTCCTTCATCATCGTAATGCAGACCCTCGCCCCCTCTGCCGTGTGTGGAACTCGTAAACAAGCATCACTGTGGGTTCTGTCTGTCAACGCCATCTCTTTGAGACCTCGCTGTGGAATTGTGGAGTAAGGAAGCGTTTATTAGACGAAGTGCCTTCCTAAACGATGTACGCAGACGTCCTCACTATCAACGCGACCAAGTTTCCGAGATTGTTCCGACTGATCCTGCAACAACGCTCTTCCCGGGTTAACTTCCCAACGCCCGCCTCAAACGTACGCGCCAACTTGTGTTCGGAATTAGAGCGTGGAGCGGGGAGTGTGAGAAGGCGGGGAGAGCGTAGCGGGGATGCGGGAGTGGAGTATCGTGAGAACACATGACGATCGAAATGGAGAAAGTGCGAGTACGAATAGAAGAGGCAGGCGATGCACACACCGCTGCAATTGTAGCGTGCGCTGGATTATGTTGCAAAGTGGAGGGTTAGAATTGTGAATTGGGGGCTCCAGTAAACTGCTATTGTCCATGAGCGCATAGTCCGTTTGACGTCTTGGCGCAGAACAGCCGGATTAGCTCCTCCATATCAGGACGATACAACGGAGAGTAGAAGAGCATTATGTGTCTAATGAAACATTTCTGACCAGGAAACAATAGGATGGTTGGAGTGCCGGCTGGGAGCGGGGATTTGTCTCTCTTCAACAACCTCGCCCTCTCCGGCTGTGTTTGCTCGTGATTCCGGAAGATAATTGCCGTATCTTCTGATCAATGCCTTGTTCATTATCAAATACTTTCTCTTCTAGATTCTACAAAGTTTCACCTACTAAAATGTATTTCAGCTAATATTTGTTTTGCCATAGAGAAAATTCCACGAAAAGTCGCTGCACACAAGTCTCGAGTCTTTTCCGCCTATCATACGAAAGTTGGAGAAATTTTGTAACATGTGTCTCGAAAGGGTTTTTTAGTATAACCAACGTACGTTATTTTAATTTGGTATAGGTTACATAATTACATAGTGTCATTCTAGAGAAAATTTCAGTTAACTGAAAAAAAATCATTTTTGAACTATGGTTAGTATTTCCAAAAAATGTCGAAAATCTATTGGAATATATGACTAGTTTTTTAATAGTTTTGTGACAATCTTGTGTAGAATTAATATTGTTTCGTGAAGATAAATACACTGAGGAAAATATGTTCTTAAAAAAAATGTCTGAAAGCATCTCATTTTTATGCAAAATAAAAAAAAAATATTGGAAGTGTGACCCGAAATGAGTTTTATAAATATTCGTATATTTGCTTGGACTTTGGCAGTAGTAGAGGCTGAATCTCTAAGGGAGCTGAAGGAAGTATTTTGGATTCTAAAGTATTTGGCCCCCTTATTTAATGATTTGAAGGCTACAAAACCGAATTTACTGTATTGGAGATGCTTCTGAATCTCGAGGTTGTTGGTTTAAATATAGACTAGGGTATATTTCCCTTCTCTGAAGTGATTTTTCTGGTCATCTACTCTAATTTAAGCTTTCCTCTGTGTCCCCCGTCGAACGATCTGAACTAATGGGCCGTGTATCGCCTTCACCACTTTTTATAGTTTCACTACAGACTCCGTGAGAATGAGAAATACAATTAAGTTTCCTAGTAATGAAAAATAGCGAAATTGATTTGCCATCCCAGAAATCTATTTTGGAATTTCAATGATATCCTTTGAACGGTTTTGGAGAATATTATTCGCTCAATACATTTACTCTCATCAGTATTTCACTCATTAAGTAATTGTGTTGATATTGTGAATTACGTTTATAGAGTCAGATGTGATTTTCACAAGCAACATTCTATCATGTTTTCATGAAACTGTATAACATTGCAGATTGCATCCAAGACACAAGCTTACCAAGACTTCACATAGTGCTTCGTACGTAAATACATATCTTGAGGCTGGTGTGACCTCTGTAATGTTCTTGGTTTATGTTCACTGAACCGAAAGATCAATCAGTTAATCGCCTTATGCAGGCTGTATTTGCATTAGAGAGACTTAAGTCAGATAAGGTTGGAGTTGCATTGGATTTAGCCCCACCATATAAATTATAACGGTGGTCCTCGTTAGAATACACCAGAAAATCCTGGACACTTCAATATGTTTAGTTTATAAATACGTATTTTGAACAATGAATAAATTAATTAGTATTTCTAAATATAAAGATTAATTTTTTCTTGTTGCTAGCCCACATCAATTACAAGCAATCAAAATCAGTCAAAATTCCTGGAAACTGGAACGTTGGAAGCAGAAGAAGAAATATAACCGAATTGGATGCTTTCGACAAAACCCACTTGCCTACATTTTCAGTAATAATGCAAAACGTTTCTCAACCATTGGAGACATTCGAATTCATTTTTCTCTTTTAACCACGTAAACCTTTATACAAAGAATTAAATATTTTAACACTTACCTGCATTTATATTTCTGAAACGGTCGTGTTTGTTAAGACCGAATTACTGAAGCGCCACCCTTGCTTCATACGAAACAGTCTCGTTCACGAACACAATACTCGCAATAGTAATAATATTCATCGCCCTAGAGTGTCAACCACTCTTTGTCAAAAAGGGTCACATCATTTGGGAATAGTTCTAAATAGTTCCCTCCCCCAAAATATAAAAAACATTACTAAATTGAGACTCTTCAAATCTGCGGTAAAAAGTTACCTATTGGTCCAGTGCTTCTACAACGCAAAAGAATTTATTGATTTTATAAAATTTAAATTCGTCTTTTACTTTATCACGCCATTACTGTGGTACTTTAAAAAATGTCTGATAACAATTTCAAATCTATTTTCCTGCATGCTTGTATTATGTCTTATTATTCATATTAGTCTAGTTTTGTATGTACTCAACCTTGGCACGGTTGTGTTCATTAATTCCGTAGCCCCATCCTGGCCCAGGTTTTTCTCCGGTTGTCTTTCAGGTAGAGGCAGACCTTTTTTACAGGCTCTCCAGGTTCTTGTCTAGGGGCGACGTCTATTCAAATAATAAATCTTGAATTAAGATTTATTTTAATACTTACGATTTATAAACACTATTTTTCGAATAATATATAGTTCAATAATAATACGTACTTGTGAAATAATTTTTTTTATGTTAATACAAATTTGTTGATATTCTATTGATATTATAACACGTAGCTAACTGTTCATCTTATCGAGGGTATTATTGAAATTTTCAATCTGCCTCTCTTAGGACCTTGGTCAGAATTAATGGGATGGTCCCTAGCTTGCTTCCGGAGAGTAAATTAGTTAATCGTCCTGCACATGGTCAAGCGCAATTTGTACAACTTTTTTGACAATAAATGTATTTATTTATTTACAAATAGTTCTTTTCAATACCAGTATTTCTATATACTTGTAAGTAATTCGTGAACTGTGATAATACTAAATGGTACAATATTTATAAATTTACATACAATGAGTGTGTGGGAATTGTACTGGCCAGAAACATTGATTACTCGCCATCTCTATGGCAATATTTTCATTGCACTGCGTCTTGAATGAAGAAATAAACGACCCAACTTGTTCCTTCTCCCAATGTTGCTTCTTCAAGCTGATCTCGGAGAGGTTCACCAGCGTCACTATGAATAGCACCAAAGGACCAACTTTGACAATGCTGCCGCTTGTGTTGGGCTAATGATAGCTACCAGTAAATCTTTTATACTTAAGAGGTAGAAGGAATGTAATAGATAATTGTATGTATTAAAAGAAGTTAATAGTTACTTACTCTGATTTCGATTAAAAATGAAGAATTTTCAGATGTACATTGACCTAATAGGTTCGAGCCCGATAGTTGCTGAGTTCACCGCTGATTCAGATCAAGAAGCATGGTGATTGTTATTGTGAAAACATTTGGATGTTTGCGAATATAGACGCACGTGCGGCGCCCGACCCTCTATCCCAACATCTGCTTCTGCAAATGAACACCAAAGGGCCGCCCCCGCCCTCAGTGCAGCCCGCCAGCCGTTTTCAATGCGTGTTTATATACCGATGCGTCACTCGCGGTGGCTGTACAAAGGACTGCGCGCGGGAAGCAGATTGCTTCTGAAACCAAGCCTCCTGAAGAGCAGATTAAAATATTCATTCCAATATGAACGTCAAATTACTTTTACGATGCAGTAAAGGGATGAGAAAAAGGGAGGCGTTTGCATAGGACCTGTCCAAATCAAAGGCATGTGTGTTCGAAGCACCTGTTCCGTCCTTTGTTATAAATGTCTTGTAACAGAGAAGAAAAAAAAAAATATTTCGATTATCATCGCCATTCTTTTTTCTTGATTGCTATAGACGGAAGTAAACTATTTTGTTAAAAAGTTGAGAGGAAATGTCAGAAATAAAACCAGTTGCATGAAAATGTTCATGCTATTGTGCTTTTCTTTAATTTAAGATACTAAATTATGCAATTTTTTCTGTTCCATTAACACTTGATCACATACACCCAGCATGATCATTACAGGGGATAGATACATTTTTATTTCACTACATTTCCAACAATCTAAATTCTTCTTCCAAATATTATGCCGGAAGAAAATTATTTTATTCATGCATATATTTTTTTTAATTTGTTTTTTCCACGAAGAGAATATCGCCATATAGCCATATTTTTGCTGAATTTTATTTTATGTTGATTTACGAAAATACACTGAGACACCATCACTAAATGGAAAATTGCTAAATTAAAAACTATGGATAACCCAACAATTTCAAGAAGAAAAATGAACTATTCTTCGAACACCCGAAGATTGAAAGTTAAGACGAAGAATTTCTTAAATCATCAAACATTCCTTTTCAAATCCGCTAGGTAATTTGGAAAATACAATAAATTTGCGTCCTTATTCGTCTAATGTAAAATTTGACATTTCATGTAAAAAAAGCATTAAAATGTCTTATTTTATATTCAATTTCACAAATTTCTAAGGCGAATTGGAGTATGTTAAAGAGTTTCGATTTGAATTGCACGGCTACTTTAAAAACATATCTAAAACAGAACGTGATATGTACCAACAATTCGAAGATACACATTTCACTCTCCTTCATTCTTTGAAAATCGGAATTTCCAAAAATGATTTCTTAATGAGATTTTACAATACACGAGTAACATCCAACCTAAATTTCAAATTTTCTTGTTTCGTCTCTTTCTCCCTCTTATGAAGAATACTTCAGACTTTCAGGACAATATATATATATATATATATATATATATATATATATATATATANTAATAATTTACAATGTTTTTCGTACAAAACAAGATGATATTCCAATCAGTCAATAAAATATAGTGCAAGTAGCCAAATTAAAAAATATATATATTTGACCCTAAATAATCTCTTGAAAATCTGAATTTCTAAAAGTACTTGTTTTTGTAATTCTCTGCAACAAACGCAACTTCTTGACAAAGTATGAAGTTTCTATCTCTAATCAATGCAGAAAGAAAATCATAAATGTTTCAGTCACTCAGTACAACGCACAAAATATTTCCACCACTTTTCACCCATTAAAAAGTTAAATTTCTAAAATTCCAGACATTAATGTTTAGATATTCCATTGAGCAACATTTATACACAAAAGTCAAGTTGATATACCAATTAGTTCACGGAAAATAGCGATTATATTTCATGATGCTCTTAGCGCGGACGATAAAAACAAAATATCAATTCTGCCCCTTCGCATCCGTTAAAAATGAAATATCAAAAAAGCAATACGACCTAATTCTACATATTTAAATGAGTAATGTGTGCACTGTACATTACAAAATCCTGATGGTATTTCAGTTAGTTCGTGAAATATAGTAAAAGTTCGAAAATTCACATTTTACGCAATTTCGAAAATTTCCTCCTTAGTGGAAGACTGCGTTATAAAAGACACCTTTTGTTCAAAATTCGTGATTCTAGCTTCAGTAGTTTAGTCTGTGCATGATGAATTTGTCAGTCAGGATAACACTGCATTTTTGTATATAACTCGCTGAGTACCCGCAGCTTTGTTCGCGTGAACTCTGTAATACATCTCGAACTTTATTCTTTCTCATGTCCCCATTGGTACCCACTGAGAAAGTTATTCATTAACGCTAGTGGTTTTGCTACTATTGGTGTGTATTCTCAATCCCTTGTTTTAACTTATATAATTAAGAAAAAGTTATCGTGGCATTTTTCTGAGTGCGACAGAATAAATTTTATTCCTTAATAATGTGTCTGGTCGTTTTTAGCAGTGTTTATGAAAAAAAAATAACATTATATTTTGCATAAAGAAGCTCGAAATTAATAAATGTTGCCACAGACACAGCAGTGATTATTCACTGAATAAGAATTATTATCACTGTTAGTTAAAAAAAAAAAATAATGAAATCGACATATCGGCAAAAACCGTAAAATATCACGCTTTTTGAAACATTCCAGGCTTTAAAAATTTAATATTAATTCATAATAACAATTTTTTCATTTGTGTATGCGCAAAACAAAATTACAAATCCAACGGTGGTAATTGTGTTTTTCTGTGATGTTTGTTGTACCCACCTGCTGTTAGAAGTCAGGAGTCTCTTATAAAAAATCCGATAGTAATATCGGTCATTTTGGGTACGTTTACGTTTTATGCTCTTCTCAGTCCCTACCTATAGGAGTGGCGTCCACCTCATGTTGCATGGTTGCATAACGTCATCGAGAGTACGATTAATCATCTCAGAAAATCCTTACACCTTAGATTCGACTCTAATATAGGTCGTTTTAAATTATTTTTACGCCTCGCCCTTCCCACCCCAGCTTTCAACTTTTAGTATGAGAGCTGAAACAATTAACAATGGGAAAAGTATTAGCAAGGGAGCCACAGAAAACAATATGAAATTGAAGATCAACCCTGAGAATGAGAGAAACTTTGAAGATGAATTCCTACAAAAGAGTGAAAGGAAAATGGGAAGTCATGGGTGGACGGAAGAGTAAAATGAAATCGTTGAAAACACTTAAGCCGAGGGAATATTGCATGTCTTTGGCGTAAAACAAGACGAAACAGCGCGAAGCAAAAGATCGTGGAGAGAGGAAAGCATGTGTAGACGTCGAAAGGAGGATGGGACGAAGTGAAACTGGATTTCCCCTTCTTCGAGAATAAACAAGAGTTACGTGAACCGACTTCCGCTCCAATCGCCATTCTCTGTAAGCTGTTGGCGACAGATACTTTCCTCGACCTGTTTCTAGTTCAAATGGCGAGCACCAAAAAAAGGGTGAGAGAGTGAATGCCGGAAGATGCTCTCATGAAATGATATTTCGTCTGCAATTGCGTCGATCGAATGTAGGTGCTAAACGCTCCCATTATGTTGAACGATTGAACAAAACATTGGAAAAGTGAAACACCCTCCCTTCGTTTCTGCAGTATTACAGATACTCGGAACTAATTGGAGACTCTTTCTCGAATTCTTCTCCCTCCACCCCACACACATTCGCGAGAGACGAGGGGAACCAGTCGAGATGTCGAAGCCAATCGTCGCCGACTCCCCTGTCGACAAACGAGCGGACGCAGGCTGGCAGTTCGAGTAGCCGAGCGATTCCTTCATGAATATTGATCCGTTCCTGTGAGTCATGCTCCTCCAGTGTCACCTCCATCCTGCCCACTGGAGTTAGGCGCTGGAAGTGTAACATGCCGCAGTACATGTGTTCTGGCTCCGCATTTCGTCGAGCCACCCTCCTATGGAAATTTATTTCTCTCCTTCATATTCAGCCGAGTGGAAAGAGACAATAAAGGAAGAGAAGCCCCTGGGCCTTGCAGATCCTCGCGGAGAGAATATTTAGTTGCCAACCTCAAAATTGTTTTAACACGTACCTTCCATTTTTCTATTTTAACCCCGTTTCCTAGAAACAATTATCAGCGACAAACAATTTGACCTGGAGGTTTCTATAATTCTTGACGTTTGTGTTCTGTGAGTCCGGAAATACCAGTTCTGTAATGAGGTTGGATAGTACATACCTATGGAAATATACAGACTTTCAATAAGTTATTTTTTTAATCAATTTCGAAATTTTGACATTTCAAAATTAGCACGTTGGTGACCCTTTTGAAAGATTTGTTTTATGTTAAATGTACTTCATGAATGTTGAGGACGGACCACGTTCAGTTATCACTTGACGTACTTAAACATGTTTTCGTATTTCCCTTCTTTTACTTCCAATACACAGAAAACTAATTAATTTACTCAATTTCATTTTGATTGTAATGAATCTGTGCAATTTTTTGTAAAGTGTGATTCCTACATATTGCTTGCCATCTTGTTCGGATCAAATGAATCAGGAATTTTCTATAGTATTTTCTTTTTCAAAATCGAATGGAACTTACCTCAATTTTTTATCAACTGACTTTTAATTGACTCATAGTTCAGAATGCACTTGAATGAGCGATGAAAACGAAGCAAACATGGGAGAATTTTTTTCTTTTATTCAGATTAACACAACTTCTTCGTTTATATTTCTTTTTGGTTTTCTTGACAGGTTTCTTATTTCTTATAACTTCCATATTTGAGTTGCCAACTTTAAGACGCTCTTACATTTCCCATATTTATTTTCCTTCCCACAACAAAGAACGTTTATTCTTTGATAGCTCTCTTAAATCCTCAGGAGAAGTCGTGTTGCTTGATCGTCCCTCTCCATTCCTGGGATCGCCCTTTGGTGTCGTACGTGGGCTGCGTCGATTGCGCCTACGAGATCCCTTCAGACGAAACCGGAAGCATTTGAGGACGTTCTTTCGCTCCACTATTGTTTAGTTGCTCTTTTTTGCTCCTAAGCGGTTTCTGGCACCCTGTCACCATCTTCCTTCTTCCTTCGTCATTGTCCAAGACCACTTACTCCGCCTATGACGTAGAACTGCCTCGTTTCACGCTTCGCAAGGTTGTACCTCTTGGAAAGAAAAAAGTAGTCGGTTCCAATATTAAAGCATGAAATACGTCATCTCAAAGTTTTGTATCCCGTGATAAACTGGCGGTCTCTTACTTTTCAGATGGAATAGTTGTTCAAGACCAACATCTCCCACCGAAGAATTCCCTTGTTTGTGAAGGTCACCCACACAAATGTTAGAATGGAACCTTCGCCAGAGGAAACACATTGCTCACGATACTTGTTTTCCTTTTACGCTTTCCCCAACCAGGTCTCCTTAGTGCAAGTGTATGTCGAAATATTCTGAAATAGTCTTTGTCTACAAAACAGTTCAGACCGGAGCAACCTGCGATGAGTACTAGACGAGTGGCTGCTCCTTCAAGAGCTGCTGGTGACCGCGGAGTGCTGCCCCCCCCCCCCCCCC